>JBCEWB010845544.1:0-16060 GCA_039654565.1 Peronia peronii
TTTCAGCCCGATGGGATCAAAAACAACTGACCCAAGACCATAAGGAGCAGCGTGAGCAAGTGTCTCAGAACCTGCTTGAGCGGTTGAATGATGAAAGGGGAGCGCCTATGGGACCTGGTGGGGACTTTGAGCTTGGTTAATGTTTTCTTGATCACATGATATCCAGTGATGAGATCTGGGTTCATCATGTTACACCCGAATCTTTATTTTATCAAAAAAGGATTCAATGATTTGGAAAAGACCATCTTCACCGCCAGAGAAAAAGTTCAAGGTGCAACCTTCAGCGCACAAATTGCTGGCCACTGTATTCTGGGACTCAAAAGGTGTTCTACTGGTTGACTTTTTGGAAACTGGTCAGACAATAAATGCTGCTACTTTGCTAGACATTGTGAAACGTTGGAGAAACTCAGGAAGGCTGTGCGGCGAAAGAGACCTGGACGGCTATCGAAGGGCATCGTTTTTTTAACATGACAATGCCACTCCCCACACTGCAAACATCGCAAAAGACTGGCTCCAAACGTATGGGTGGGAAATTTTACATCCTCCTCGTAGCCCTGATCTGGCCCCATCAAATTTTCATCTGTTTGGACCTCTTAAGCGTCATTTGGCTGGGGAAAAGTTTCGACGACGATGACGCATTGATTTCAAAGGTAGAGGTATGGCTGAAGAATCTTGACACAGATTTCTTCAGGGAGGGTATTTTTGCCCTCTTGAAACCCTAGAGAAAATGCATCGATCTTCATGGCGATTACATTGAGAAATAGACATATGATGGAGAGTGTATTATGTAAGTTTCATTAAATTTGATTAAAAACTCTAGGAGTTATGGCCTTATTTCTAGCACAACCCTCGTAATAGTTGTAGCAGTGACAACTGTTTTGAAAACAAAAGGACGTAGCAGTTATGTGTGGACAAGAAAGGAAAGTTGTCTCTGTAGCCCACCAGTCAGTATACCCAGTCAGTCAGTCAGTTTTCTCTTTAGCCTTCCAAAAGGTAATGGTTTTAGTCAATCATCCAGTCAGTCAATTAGTCAGTATATTAGTCAGACAGTCAGTCAGTCAGTCAGTCTGTCAGTCAATTAATTAGTCAGTCAATAAGTCAGACATTCAGTCAGTCAGTCAGTCAGTCAATTAATTAGTTAGTCAGCAAGTATTCAGTCACTCAGTCAGTCATCGTCAGTCAGTCAGTCGGTCAGCCACTCAGGCAGTCACTCAGTCAATCAGTCATTCAGTCATTCAGCTAGTCAGTAGTCGTAATAATTCCACGAACAGTACAGTAGTGATAACACTAGTAGTACTCGCAGTATTAGTTTTCAGTGATGATTATAGGGACATCCAAAAGACCGCTGATGACACAGAGATTGTAACAGTTACGAGAATGTAGTCATATTAAAAGCAATAGTAGTAGTAGTACAATTGTCACTAAGAACTTGTAGCAAGAATGGAAGACGAAATGATAAAGTAAAAGTGATGATTACTCATGATAAATCGTCTAAAAGACTTGACACCTTAACAGTCACATCATTCTATTCAGTAACATAAGCCACTGTATCACTATAAATTTACGATGACATCGCCGAGCGTTAATGTCACCAGCTGCAGATGGTAGAGAAAAAACGCCTTAATCAATCAAACAAATTAGCGCAATGACTGTTCGTTAACAACAGCTTTGAAATAAAAAAGGAAAACAAATCAGCCACATAAGTTAAAACTATCGAAAGTATCAAAAATGCTCAAGGAATAACGCATTCATAAAATAAATGAAAACATTTTTTTTTTTTTTTTTTGGATAACGAGCTTTTTTTGTGTGTAGTAAAACGTAACAAAAAGCATAAGAAACAAAGAAAGAAAGATTTTATAAATTATAGCATGGCGCTGGAAATAAAAGTTATAATATACCCAAGTTGAAAAAGGCCAGAATAATAATTACTTTTTCTTTTTTAACATTTTGTTTTGTGAAGTCTTGGTTATCATTACGTTGGTTTCTGTGTGAATAAGTAATGGACAGAGCTGAATCATATCGTTTACGATCAATCCCTTCGAATCGATTCATAATTAAGCGGAAGAATACCGAAACATCGCCCATATTGTTCTATAGGATTGACAGAACGATGGCTAGCGATAGGCACAGTATTGCGGCCTTCCACAACATCAAAAACTCAACAAAAAAAAAAAACCCTCAAAAAACAGAGACCTCCCGCAGACGCCACATATGTTCTCTATGCAAACGAAACATTCAAGTTATAGAAGTCAATAAACGTCACGTCAGTACAAGTTTCATCCTCCTGTTGTTACGTTCCCTGTGCTATTCAAAGAGAGATAGAGCACTTTTGCCCTGTGATCGAAGGTTACTGAATAATGGATATTATTGACATGACCCGACAGAAACAAAGCCTTGTCTGGCTGACATAACAAAGTTTGTTCTAATCAAAGCACTGCAAAGACAATAAGTAATCAGCTACATTTGATAATGATCTACATTTGAAACGAGATCGGTTCCCCTTTTAGAACCGGTTTTAGAATGCAGTTTGTTAGAGACCTTAGGTAGTTTAAGATTTGGTATAGCGTTGTTCACCAGCGGAGTGGAAAAGGCGCAGTCCTAACCGCACATTAACTCTGAACAGCACAGCGATTTATACACAATGAATTCTCCCTTAATTTGTCCATAGCAAATTGATACAGTGACATAGTTTGTTTCAATTCTAGTTATACCGTACTTACTCTAGTAAATCCACTGCTAGTCTAGAATGTCAAGGACATACAAAATCTAGCGTGTAAAGCCAGGGTTCCTTCCTTTTCTTGCTTTCAATCACGGCTTCAGCTTTTTGAGTCCTTAGATATTGTACTACTGTATATGGCTGGAAAGGCAAGTAGTTGAATGGATGAATGCGTATGACGGACTGAAAGCGAGTGGGGGAGGACTGTGAGCATCTACGTGATAAATGCCGACCAGGAGATATCATTATTCATACAAAACAACAGAAATGTAAAATATACTTAATTCGTAACAAATTTTTTGACAATACCCAGTACGAAAGCTTCTTATACTTACTAGTAATGAGCAAAAATATTATGAAATTCAAACAGCATGAAGAAACAGTGTTTTGAAGAGTACTGTGCAGTTAAAGCTAAATGTGCTGTTAGGGCGCCAACAGACGTGACACTATTCACTTCGTCATAGAAAGGTTCGAAAGTTATATCCAGTAACATCGAAACTCTTCCAGTATCACCGCATAAAATTTCGAAAATTATACCGAACATAACACTGAAACCTTATTCAGCAGCACCGCAGAAGAATTGGAAATTAAACCGAAACCTTATTCAGCATCAGTTCCTCAGTTATCTCTTCGTTAACATTTAGAATGTCAAGTCATTTGAACATTAACTCAGGAACTGAATTCTGTATGTGAAGCTCTTACGACAGCTCCGCAACTTCATAACCAGAAATTACATGTACATTCCTATTCAGAGACAGGGAAAACTAAACAACGACTGAAACAGCAGAAATCAGCCTTGGACTGTGGTGAATTTTATAATACTGGGTGATTCAAAAAGAATACGCAATAATCATTACGCATTTATTTAGTGGTCATTTGATAGAGGAGTTATCCAAGTTTGACTGGGTGTCAATTTCACCGCGAAATTGAGTCGGATCAATGCCGAATTCTGTTCTAAAAGCACGATGAACCGTGGCAGTTGCATTTGTTTTCGCAAACTCAAGCACACAAAACACATTCTGCTGAGGAGTCGCCATTTTGAGTGTAAATAAAAACATAATCTTCCCACAATTCAACGGCGCCGGAAGGATTATGTAACCACAGAGGTGAAATTGACACCCAGTCAAACTTGGATAACTCCTCTATCAAATGACCACTGATTCAGTCCATTACAATACTTTAGAACTGAATAAATGCATAATGATTATGGCGTATTTTTTTTTCTGTCTCAGTCCTCAAGCTGAATAGTTCATATTCGACTAAGCACAGATCTGGAAATCCCCGGCGGAGTGTTTGTACCCCCTACAAAAAATAGAACACTCACTTATGTGTATTACACTCCACCACGAAATCCGACAACACTAGCTGAACGCAAAACTTCGGGAAAAAACGCGACGTCATATAGTTTCCTACGTCATTAAATTATTAACACTACTCACTATTATTATTTGAAGGGCTCATAGCGAAGAGTTTTAGTCACACATTTCCTCCCCGCCGTAACAGGGTCAAACCGAAAAGAGAGGCAAATCTGTGAACAGTTTGGAGTGTTTGTATCCTCTCCTAAAAATAGACACGGGTATTTCCAACCTTTCGCTTGGTCGGAACAAATCTATTGACATTTATTACCACGTTATGTTCTATTTACGCCTATCAACGACCTGCAGCCGGCTTTCTCCTCTATTGTCATCTACGATGTTGTCATCAAATTGAAACATTCGGCAACTGCAACAGCATTTCATAGTCTTCAGTTTCCATCTCTTTTTCTCAGTTTTTGTTCTTGTTTTTGTTGTCTTTATATGACACAGACGACAATTCCATATTGTCGTTAACAGCCACTTAGTGTCCAAGACATTAATTTTTAACAATCTGTAAAGTCACGACTCTGCTCTTAATGTCCCGCTTTGATAAGAGCCAAAATACTTTGCTTTCTTTATTCCTATCTTTCCATTTTTAAAAAACATTTTAGATACCCCGAGGTTTTGAAATGATATCTCCAAATATTAGCTTCCTATAGTCATCTCCACTATCTTGAAAATGACTGTTTTTTTTAATTCATAAAACAATACTGTAGTTGCTAAAGCACGAATTCTTTCTTATTTTTGTTGTACATTTTCACTCAAACATTGATCAATACGCTGACTTGGAAAGTGGCTGGCATTTTTTCAGTTAGAAACACACACACACACACACATACGCATGAACAACAGCAACAACATATAAATCAACCCTTATCTGCCTGCCATGTCCCGGTTTTCAAAACGTTATCATCTTCTCACTGTGTTCCTCTCTTTCTGCCTTTATGTATCATAATTTCCATTCCAAAATACGAGCCGATTTAACGTCATCGCGCCATAATAGTTATTATCCAAACGCGGAAATTTGAGCCTCTAATAGATGTTACTATTTCACCCATTGATAGTTGTTACTATCTGACTAATGATGGTTGTTACTGTTTGAGTCCCTGACAGATGTTTCTATAGATATTTAAGTCCGCCCTCTTGAAGGATTAGGCATTTCATGACTCCCACTTTGTAAAAGCGAATGTGAGGAGAATACACCATTCATTTCCATTTCACGATTCTGCCTCATTTATAAATGTCATTTGAACATCAAAAAGCTCTGGGATAAGAACCGTCGTTTCGGGAAAATGTAGTGATGAAGCATAAAGACCGTTGGAGTAAGATAACATGTAGCTAAAAGTAAAAATATCGTCCAAAATGGTTACCTAAATTGCCAGCAATATATTGGTTTCGCCAGATAAAGAGAGTTAAACACAATGATTCTTTTGAATCACAACTGGAGCATTTCTGCATGAACTTTCAAGCAATGAGAAAAGACTGCTTTTCTTTGTCTGTGGCTGTACAAAAACCAACAAAATGATTTTAAATATAAAGGTCGCCTATTTAAATTCGGTAATGATGGCATTTTGAAATTTCGTGAACAGTGAATGTAAAACTGTTGCGTTCTTCAGATTGCGTCTTTCTCGTCTAAGTTTCCGCTGCGTTAGAGAGGAATATTTTGAACTAATGACAATTTACACACAGTGGAATGTCCACAAATACAACAATAATTTTGATTACAGTTTCACATCAGCCGTGATTTTAAGATTCCAGTTTCTACCAGTATTCTGAGGAAGCCTATTCATTAGGTCTATCAAGTTTCCCGGCGCTATTCAGTATTTGCTTAATTCAGTGCTGCGGGCAGATAGACTAACAACATATCCTCGAGGACCTGCCAATCACAAGGACCATCTGCACAATTCAGATAATTGTGGCATTTTGAGATGCCCACTGCGAGAGTGTGTAAGTAGATTAGGTCCTTACAGCGGTTTCTATTATTCTTGCGGCGTCACTCAGGCATAGTCTGAAAAACTGACCGATTAGACAATGAAATAATGTTCATTGTTACACAACAATACCAAATGCATTTGCAAAACGGCTATTATTTTCAGATTACAGATTCAACCAGTTTCTGACGGAAACCATTTCGCTTGATTTGTTCAATTTCCTGAAGGTTCACAGCTTTGGTGTAATTAAATGCTACGTACAATTATATCAACTATATGTCCTCTACGCCCGCTGAGCATGGGGACAGATCAGGAAATTTCGATAATGATGGCATTTAGAAATCCGGTCACGTTGAATGTGAGGTAGTTGAATTCTTCTGACAGCGTCATTCTGCATCTCGCTTCCTGCTGCGTCAGTCTCATTCTGAAACAATGGCCAATCAAACACAATGGAGGTGTCTGCTGAAACAGAATAATACCGACAGCACTTCCAAAGCAGCCATTACTTTTATTTCACAATAGAATTCCCACTTGTCTTTTGAGAACATCGTTTCATTAGAAGTGTCGTATGTATTAGAGTTATAAATATAATTACAGTTTCACTTTAATTAGGTTTATCACATATTATGTGCAAGATGGTAAAGGAGATAGATGGTATAAATAAAACCCGGCGGACCCGCATTTTCCGAAATTGAATGTGTTAATCTTGATATTTTCCAACTCATTTTCAGAGAAACCACATAATGCTCTTGGAGATTGGAAACTTACAAAAAATTGCAACCTGCCTCATAATTTTTCTTTTCATGAACTAGTATTTCGAACCTATCAAACCAATTTCCAAAAGCAGTGACATCTGTTACTGTTTGATATCATTTAAAATATAGTAATTGTTCATTACATGTTTTCTAATCAAAATGTGTGTTAGGCTGTTGATGTTTACGCCAGATTATGCTCAATAATATCTATGAATTTGAAAAGAAACAATAATATTGCACTCACTTTGTCCGGACAGTTCATGTTCCATATAGGAGCGATGATACGGGGACAGCATTGACGCTGTGATTCTCATGTAAAATATATGAACTGCAATCATAGTCTGCAGACAGATGCAGTTGAGGCTGATCTTCATGTACAGAATGAAGAAAAAAATGAATTTATCCAGTCACTACTAACATTACGCTGCCACCCTAAAGGCCAAAGGTCCATAGACAGGATGCGGCGATCATTACTCGATCAGTTGCTCAACAAAACTTCTGAGACCGCAAGTGATGCTAGACGGAAACCGAACACCTGTTGGAAGTTATCGACTTCTTTGAAAAGACATGCAAATGTCCAAAATATGAGGCAACGCTGGCAGATAAGCTGAATATGACTAATATATCTGTAACAACTAGTTACAGCTCATAATTTGATTTATCACTGTTTGAATGTATGACGGCGGGTTCATAAAGTTTGTCTGGAATATAACACCAGGATGATTTTTCTTTGTTTATGCACGCGCGGTAACATCACAGGAGCATTATTTATAATGGTATTAGCCTGGGCTTCTGAGGAAAGATCTCTTGGTCGTAGGGAAAAACATGCAGATGATTAGTCTTGTCTGATTCCTAATGCCGACATTAAGCATAGTGTCCAATTATCCGCATTGCATTAATCTCGTAGTCTCACCTCATGTCTGTCTCAGCGAAAAAAAATGTTTTTGCCCCTGAAGAGTGGTTTATGCAAAATAATAATAATAATAATCATAATCATAATAATCATAATAATCATAATAATAATCATAATAATAATACTAACAATAATAAAATATTTGAAACAAGAGGATAGATTATCCTGAAGTATCGTAATCTTACTCTGAGATCATTAATAGTGCCGACTCTGCATTTTCAGATTTGTGCCCTTGACTTACTTTGAGCAAATAAAATATCCATCATCGTCTTCGCTTTCAGTCTTTCAAAGATATTCCTACAATCTATCAAACAGTATTACTTCAGTCGCAGCTGCACTGGCTAAGACATGCTGTCCTATCCAAGAGGCTGATCGTTGTAAACACTGTGCGCTTTCAATTCTTCAAGATAAAATAACATCTTATTTTGAAATAAAAAGTGTAATTACATGAAGTAAAGAGACAAACACAAAATCGTAACTAAAAACAAACAATTTTCATCTTTAATTTAATTTCATTTTGCCTTCCAGGAAATTGGAATGGTTATTTGAACTCAGATATTATAATAAAGTATCACATAAGTGATCTATTTCATTTAATATACAGAATACGATGATAGTGTGTGAGAGGGGATGAGATTACAGCTAAGGGCCCTGCCTGATCAGGGTGAGGTATATGAGTGCAAGTCACCCCGTATATTGGAAATATTATCAATTTCATTATACCGCCAGTGATCCTACCGATCCGGCTTCATATCGACAAGCAATCAATCAAAATCTTAATAACGTTTCTTAGAGTTTGCAGGTATCAACGATGAAACCAGTGTAATACATCATATTTGAGTATTGAAGTTGGAAATTTCATCATAGGGGGCACTCCACAACTTGAAAATGTTCGCTCACATAGATTAGATGTAAAATTATGGCTAGCCATTGTGAAGTCCAAGTGAAGAAATGTTCTATATTTACATGAAACGCACGTATAAATTACTACAGTATTATGGCGGCTGATCTTCAGAAATAGACTGAATCTCTTGAGATTTTTCTTCAACATAGCACAGCCAAATCGTATACAATATCGCCCACATGTCGCCGTCTCTCATGATCGAAGGATTTAAAAACAATTCATCCGCCCAAAAATTGCGGTCGTTCCCCAAAAATTCAGTTGCCGTCAAGTTCGGACCGGGTATAAAATATGGCTCATGGAGCCACGTCCGATACGAGTTTTATTTGCTGGGGAGAGAGGCGCTTTATTTCCCAATGGTCGGACATTGTGCAATTCTCAAAGGGGCCTCGCCCGGCGACAGGACGACAGTGGGCCCGCTATACACTGGGGGTATTCTCAGAATATGACGTTAGTTTGTTATACACTAGGGTATTCTCAGAAAGCTGACGGTAGTCTGCTATGGACTGTGGGGATTTCTTAGAAATCTATATTCATAGCAAAAATACAGTGACAGTCGGCAGTGAGGCGTGTCTTTAGAAATTCCCTGGAGTTCTTGATTTTACTATTCTCAAGCTTTTCACCTAACCACGCACCATCTCCCCCTTCTGTTCTTGTTCTCATTCATTCCACTGTCAATTATCATTACTGATCTGCACGTGTAGATGTGTGTATGTTTTATGTGTATACATATATGTGTGTGTGTATGACAAAACAGGAAGATAACAGATTATATTTTTATTTTTTCAAATTTGCTGTTTATTTCAACGACTTTCTTTCATAGGCTGGTATGAGTGTTAACGTAAAACAAAAAGCCAACAAACAAACAAACAGAGAGACAGACAAAACAATAGGCATAAATTATCTGGCTTGGGAAGGCGGTGGGGAGTATGACAGAGTGTGAAAAGGGCTAGGAATTCGCAGGAGGAATAAACAGATATATATAAACCAGCTGTTGTACTAGGGAACCCGCTGTTCTGCCCTCATTAGCAACTTCCCCAGGAGAGGTGGAGTGTATGGACGAGTGCATGAACCCTGACTGTACAAGCAGAAAACATGGCTGTGCCTAATGAAAGATCAATGAAGTGAGGAGATAAAGACAAGAATGGTAAAGCAATCATATTTTAACCCATTAACTACCAGACTTTTGTTGTTTAGTTTATGTTGATTTCAAATCGTTTTGCCAATCTGGGAAAACTAAATATCCTTACTGATTGTAGGTTTGGCCTGTGTTGGGATTTAAGGGCGTATCACAACGATCTGGGCTCTATGGTATCTGGCACGGCTGAAGACGTCTACGAGATACAATGTGTATCAAATAATTGAGTCTGAAATCCTGTGTTCACTGAACAACAGTCACGGATGACAAGAGTCGGAAATCAGATCTAGACCTTTTAATGATATAAAGCTTTTGCAGTGAAAAGGTTAAAGCAGAATAAACTCGAAGGGCAGAAATGTGGCTGCGGAACTCCACTGTGTGCATTTATATGATTATGTACACGTAATTATGAGTGTGATTGCTGGTGCCAAAGGGACTTATGCATCTGCCATTATTCTAATTTATTAGCCAATTTGGGACAATTGTCGTGCTATTAGATTATAAAGCGCTTAGAGCCTGTACAGGGATAAGCGCTATATAAATGCTCTCTATTATTATTATTATTTGTTGTTGTCCTATAAACCAATTTCGTGTGTTTCCAGCACCTGCGACTGACAATAACATTCTGTCAACCCTTCAACAATGTGTGCGTTATTTGACTGCAAGACAGATCAGAGACAGGAAACTTTAGTGACTACACAGAACTCTCAGTCGATGGACGAGACATCTTACTACGATATGGTACAGAAACACATTTTTTAAAAAAATCACACATTTTAAAATCAATTTACATAGTATGATAAAAAAAATAGATTCATGACGCCATGAAAACTTTTCTCGGTTTTGTTATATTAATATGGGGTCGAGATGAGGTACAATTTTGTTGATCTTTCGGACCAAATTTTAATGGCATTGATTTGATGTTAAAATATGACAGCAGTCCAGGGCTCTCTGATTCAGTTGCAGGATCAACCGATCTTAATTCAGCAGGAGTTGCCATCAATAATAAGAACTGTTGTCCTGTTCGAATATTTAACATTTATCACATTGTCTTTAGCCGACCTAAATCTCAGGACGTAGTTTATCTTATGATAACTAATAAATGTGACACGAATAGCATCAACAAGTAAACAGACTACAAAAATTCAGTTGGGTTTTGTTTTGGAAGATTTCAATGCCCACACCGACATACATTCAAAAAGTGCTTCGACTTCTTCTTTGACCACGACTGGGAATAAACAACAGAGGTATCACATTATCTCCCTATATAGCCCAACTCCATAGGCAACTCTTCCACCCACCAGAACATATTCAATTGTAAACAAACAAGGAAGATAAAAACAAAATACTGTGAGGTAAGATGTACTTTCTTTACAAATCTGTAATGTCAGATCTATGAGATAGAATCTTTGTCTTATGGATATGTAATGTGAAATGGGTGAAATGAATTATGTCAATTTTACATTAGTATATTACATACACCACGTTTTTGAGATGTGATTAAATTATGCTCTCTGTAAAAATATAGAGAGCTCATACAGTTCCTCATCTTTTCTCATTCAAACATACACACACAAACAATAACAGTTCCCAATAAGTACACACATGGAAACTAAACCAATTCGCTCTCCATTTGATAAAGATCCAAAATACAACACCGTCATTTCCATGTACATTTTCCCTAACCAAAGACTACAATCGTCTCAAGTTATTTTCTCCCCTTAGGGACCACTGCAGTATGTTCATGTAAATAGCATCTCTTTTGTTGGAAAAAAACAAACAAACAAACAAAACACGTCTCACAGAACTCCAGTGGCCATTATCATCCACGGCAGCAGGTCCCCCCCAGAGGAAATGTCGATGGTTTCTCCATTATAGTGCTTACTGCGGTAGCTGAGACAGATTCCTATGTTCCCCCGGCTCTCAGTCAGAGCACGGCCTAGTATTGTCCAAATCCAATGAATAAACATTGACTACTTCCTCCCGAGCAAAAGTCGCGCAATATCTGACGTAGAACTCTCGCCGTAAGACGGACGGCTATGGTACTCTGTTGTAAAAGAGAATAGTTTACAGCCATTCCCAGTCTACTATACTTTGACAAAACGAACTTTTAAACACATTTTCAATATCTCATCACCGCTTCAAACACCAGTTCGCACAAGAATGACCTGTAGTTGGTACTGCCATTGTCTGTGCGGCTGTGTGCAAAGATTTCAGGCTTGGATTCATCATCGGTGATGGTTTCCCGTAAATATTTGAATTTACTTCAGGGTTTCGAATTTTTGGACATGCAGTGAGATCTTTATTGATACTATTAGCCTTGTTGGATTTGGCCAAATGGCTTTCTCATCACCTATCAATTTAGAGAAAGATTTCAAAGCTTAATATTGCTTTATTTTCAAAACAAAAGTTTGGTTAGATAAAAAGGTTTTGTCAATGAGCGTAATCGGGTAGGCATAGCGAAGAGTATCTAGCGAAGTGGAATGATTTTCTGTGGCAGATCAAGGAAAGAATGTCAACAAACAAACGAAAGGTGAATCAATGGCTAAAGTCAAATCAAAGCGGGTCAAACGATCAGACATTCGGACTAACAAGGACGTGAATGGATAGAGAGACAAAATATATGGCGTAACCATGTATATAAGGCCCGACATCTAAAGAGGCTTCACAAAGATAGTCGGATTTCACTGACCATGAAGTCACACAAAAGAGTTGTGGTTCAATGATTCTTTTCGCCACAGGAGCCGTTTCCGTTTCCACTGTCAGCTATACGGTTATAAACAAAGAAAAATATCTTATCCGACTCATTTCATCGATAGGGCGACAAATAAAGTCTACCATCAGGAAGCAACGTGTTTATCTGCCAAATTTGTCGTCGATATCATAGCTAACTGTGATAAGTATGACAATGACAAGATCATATCAATAAACAACTTCACAGATATCAAGTCCTGGCCAATTTGCCAAAATAAATGCCTGGAATATTATCAACCGCAGATAGAGTGTGCATACTATGAGTCTGGGCCAGCACTTTGAGGATTGGGAATTTTCCACTGAAATCACCGTCAATTGGTTTAGTCTGAGCTAGAGATGGCAAGGTGTAGCCGTGGGGATTCAAGCCGGGGCAGGGAATATTGAACATCCCAGTACAGCCTTTCCAACAATGATATTGATGGACGTCTGGCAATTGGCCTGCTCAGAGAATAGCCGCTGTCCTGGCACCCGCTTTCTAAGCCAGGGAGAATTTCCTCTTGTTCTCTTTTGTACCCGTCTCTACCAGAGCGTACATAAGGCGAAAGGGTGTAGAATTACACAGACATAACCTACAAGCCAGGCTGAAAAATTATCTGACAGGAAGTGAGGACGAGAAAGACTAAGTTAAATTGCTCAGTAGTGCAGAGACACAGCTCTCCTAGCAATCCCTTCATTCGTTTTCTTTAAATGGGAGTTCAGAATTACTGTGTGCCATGGTTGTGCAGCTTTTCCCAATTCACATTTTGCTTAGTTTGCTTCCAGGATGAATTTGAAGTCATTTTCCTTGGTGCATAATTACATCTTATAGTAACACAAATAAACAACTTTTGTTGTTGTTGTTGTTGTTTTCAAAATGACAGAAAATGTTATTGTTATCCACTGGGATGAGGTTTTTAGTCTGGCCTTCTCTTTTTTGCAAATGCAAAAATAAACAAAATAAATAAATAGACCGATTAATGAACAACCAAATAAATAAATAGTAAATAAATAAATAAATAAATAAATAAATAAATAAATAACAAATAAATAATATATAAGCAAAAAATAATGAATAAATAAACAAATAAATAAATAACAATAAATAAATGAATAGGTAAATAATCAAATAATATTAAATGAACCAACAAATAAATAAATAAGTAAATAATAAATTAATAAACATTGTATTATCCAACACAGGGAGTTATAGGATCAAAACAGAATGTTTCATCATATGACATCTTTCGTAAAGATATATAACTGTATAACATAGATGTATAGAATACCCAGTAATCCCTATAGTTTATTCCTAGTGATATGAAAGTTAGCCTGGCTCAGAATTCACTCTTAAATAGCACTGCAAAAACAAAATCGATTAGAACACATAATCACGAGTGTCTCGAGCTATTGTGTAAAAGGGTAGACAGGATATCTTAATGTATTAGTTTTTTTTTCTTTCTTTACCCTCCCTGATGAAGAACCAACTAGGTTCGAAAATTTGGATTTTTTTTTTTTTACTTTTTTCTTTCTTATCTATTTATTTATCTATTTATTTAGTTTTTATTATTGTTTTTTATTTTTATTTTATTATTTTATTTTTCAATTTTTTATATTTTTATTTCATTTATTATTTTATTATAATTTTTTGCCCTTTCAATTTTTACTTATGTATTTAGTTTCTATTTTTTCCATTTTTAATAAATATCCCAATATCGGTCGACAATCTTTGTGGGTTTTTTGTTTTTGTTTTTTTGTTTTTGTTTTTTTGTTTTTTTTTTCTAAAAAAAGACACTTCTATAAAATGTATTATGTTTACGATTTAATACAAAGATCATAAGGGCAGGCGTCGTGTCACGTATTTCATTATCCCCTCTCTCAATTCTAAATTAATAGATTCAATAAAATTTTAAACATAATCCACAGAAAAAAAGCACTGTTTTCGTTATAAACACTAGCCGGTTATAAATCATACTTTTGACAGATAAAATTCTTTCATGGGTCATGATGACTGTTCACTGAAAAATTCCCAATCTATTTGCCAACAACGTTGACATAAGCAAGAAAGAATTTCATTGAATAAGCTTAAAACGAAGAGATTGCAACAGATGTTCAGAGATACATGCCAAACATCCTGTTTAGTCGTAAAGGAAAACAATAAAAGAAGCTGCCGTTAAGCCTTGTAAACTCTTATCAAGCAAGCGAAGAGTTTCCCTTGTAAATCTTAGGCCTGTTAGGCAACAGGGGAAAAAAACTCCTCTCTGATGTCAACGATTTTATCTAAAGATATAATTATACTATGAGAGGGGCACGGCGACTGTTACATAATATATGCAATAACAGGTAGAACAGTAGAAATTTTGATGTGATCAAAACAAATTGTCACCATATATGTCTGTGAAAGATACTGCTATATACGTTCACTTTGTGATAAAAACCTAGTGATAACAACTACATTAACAATGACATACTATGAAAATATTCTTCCTCTACGACTGTTTCATCTCATCTTTCATAAAAGACACATTCTGTAAACCACAGACAGAGTTTAGTCGCAAAATAAAGCAATGAAACTGATGCTGTTTAAAAATTAAAACCTTGTAAGGTTATGAAACTAGACGAAGGACCCTTTGAAATCTTAAGCGCAAAGGCAATATAGTAGAATTCGTATATTTTCTGATCACTAAAGTTATATAGGGATATCTGACAACGTAAAACCTAAGAGGACCCACTGCCGTAAAATTCGTTGTGCCATAAAAACCAAATGACGACAAACACATTAAAGCGACACACCAAACCAACATCTCCACGTTGCTGGCACCGAATTCGGTCTATGATGATCTCATCTCGTATGTGATAAAGATCCATGCTGTAATCTGAAGAAACAGGCTCTATTGTAGAAGAGACAATAATATTGAATTTGCCTGAGGTCATAATATAGGATTTATGGAAGAACAAGTGCGCTGCCCCTAAAAAAACTTAAGCGTGTATGTTGGCCAATAGCGTAGAACTCTTTCTCATTATGAAAATTATCTAGAGGTAGTCCGATAGTACGGTATACTTTTTATACGTTGTAAACTTCTTTTTTGTCCTACCCTATGCTTTGGGCAGAACAGCAGCATTCTTACCTGGTCCAAAACGTTATCTAGGGTTATTTTGTATTATAACAGATCTAGACCTTTCCTCCACAGCGACATTGTTACAAATTTCCCTTCAGCCATAAATTTCAAAGAACAAACATCACAAAAAGACATACAACATCAACTCCATCTTCAAGTTTCAAACGGCTGTTTCCTTTATGACTGTATCATCCTGTCTCTGATAAAGGGAACATTTTATAATGCAACAGACGTATGGTCTATCCCGAAGGTAACAATCAAACTGAAATTGTCTGGCACATACTGGTTTAAGAAACAAGCGAAGTGGAAATGTAAGCCTGGTAAAAACTTGAGCGGGGACGTAAAAGAATACAGTTCTAACCCCAAAAAAGTTACATACTTGTAGCACATTATATCTAAGAAGAACATGGTTATGAATGTTCGTTATATCATTTTACGAAAAATGTCTTAAACTTTAGACGACTGTCCACCGGCAACTAATCAAATACATCAAAAAAGTTCA
>JBCEWB010845655.1:0-15000 GCA_039654565.1 Peronia peronii
CCCCCCCCCCCCCCCCCCCCCCCCCCCCCCCCCCCCCCCCCCCCCCCCCCCCCCCCCCCCCCCCCCCCCCCCACTCGTCAATTTCATTTTGCAATTTATCGTGATATTTTGAAAAATATCTATATATATAAATGAGACCACCACATTTTATCCCTTTTTTATCATTTATATTTTTTAATCTCTTTCTAGCCATGGGATTGACTGGCTCCTTGCTGTGGTACCAGTTGAAAAACTATACTGTCCCGGCAGGTTTCACTGTGCCTTATCTGACTCAGTGTGCTGCGATAGACATCAAGAACGAGGAAGTCAAGGCCGGCATCAGTAAGACATATCCACGCTATGGGAACAATTCGTTTTTTATTTATTTATCTATTTATTTATTTATTTATTTAATTACTCCTCAGCCCTTGTGGAGCATAGGGCCTCCACAGAAGTTCTCCTCGTTTTTCTGTCTCTGGCGACTTTCTTTGCTCATTGCCTTGTCAACTTGGTGACCTTGGATTTTGCGTGCAGCCCTCACCTCCAACACAGACTAACTTGACCACCAAGTCTATTTAGGGCTCATTCCGTTTCCTATTTCTTGCAGGTTCCAGTCAAGAGCTTGTCAAATATTTGCCTTACTTACTGTATAATTCTCATAGATAAATCTTCTCTACTGTATGAATCACATCTACATGTTCATCTTATCCACTCTGCTGGAATAATCTCAAAAAGAAAGATGTTGAATCACTTGAGTTTTGAGAGATCAAAAACAAACTCTTGCATTGACCAAACTACAGATCAAAATGAATTAAGTTTGAATACAGCCCCCAGCCAATCAACTTTTACCTGTAAATATGACGACAGACAGAATTCTAGACGATGGGCAAATAGATTGATTGACATCCCAATACCAGTAATGTTTAAATGAAGACTGTCCGAAGTTTCTTCACTTCTGTCCTGCACAGTTAGTTGATTGTGGCTACATGGATGTTTTGATTAACAAGTGCATGCATTGACCACAACTTTGAAAGAACTATTATGTAATGTTGGCCGACCTCGCAATAGCTACTGATAGCCTTTATATCGTCCCACAAGCTACTATCCCAGGTATGGCTAATCGCCTACATTTATACAGTAGCTTACATAAAGTAAACCCCCTACCAAACTATCTATCAGTGTAGCTTATAAGGACTACCTTTACTTTATTAAAACACGACTTGTAAACAAAATGTAGATCACCAGGAGTATATATAAACATTTCTATAATATTTCTACCAATAAGAATCAAAATGCGAAGAGGTGACATGGACATTATATAATGTTATGAGTTATGTTAGCTGTCCAATTGTATGGACATCTGTGCTCTTATGAATTGTGTGATTATTAATAATGTATGATCTTATGTCAGATTCATACACCGTAAATAACCGGTCATTTCAGACAACGCCGAGTACATCGCAGCTGCCCATCGACTCTTCAAACTTGACGCAGTAGCTAAACGAGGGGCAGCAACTGTGACATACAAAGGCAAACATTACTGATTATCCCGATGCTTTCCCCTGGGATGTGGATCTTACATTCAAGGTCAGTTTTCAAGATTTAATTTGTTTGAAACCATCACAATAGCCTGTGTCTCCAGCAAAATAAAAAGTATGCTTTGGTCCTTTGACAATCCAGCTTGTCCATAAAACCTGAATGAATGAATAAGATGTATCAGTAATCAAATTATACTATGTGTAATATGAAGAAACAACACAAAATTAACAGATACACTAGTACTAATATAACAAAATAAGTATGTTGTTTTCTGAATACAGGGGCTTTACTTTCTGTAGGGATGACTCAAGAGAATATAGCTCAAAGATATAACAAGATTTCGGTTAGACAAGATGTAAGAGTTGAGTTTAAACAGTTATGAAAGTACAATGCTTTTTTATTGTTGTTTATGGCTTTGATTCCCATAGTCGAACAAACAATAGCGCTATTGTGTCAGGCTCTTTTCAAGATCGTGATTAACGGCTGTTGATGAACAAAAAATGCTCCAAAATTTTTTATCATTGAACATGCAATGTACAACAGTGGATAGCATTTTCACCTTTCTTTACCCTTCATTTTTTGTGATTATAGTTGTTCTTGTTGTTAATGGAGATGCGACACGGTGAAATCAGGCACTTGTCAAATTTTGAGCATATGGAGTTATTGGTATCACTGTGAAGATTATTCATTTCTCTTTCTGTGTGTGAATTTTTTTTTTGTTCTACCTTAAGTAGAAGTGAAAATATTGGCAATTAAAGAGGATGAAGGTGAACTGCTACTGCAGCTAAATTTAGTGAGAAAATGGCCAATCACTTTTGTAAATCCTTGTTAATCCTTATCAGACCATGCCACTAAATTACAATTTTTGGTCTTTTGCTCAATCTGTTTTAGCAAATTTAATGCTTAAATGCATTAGTCGGTTGATGTAGAAGGGTTCTATGAAGAAAAAAAAATTGCATTAAAAATTCATTCACTGTTGAAAAAAACAAGTGATTTCTCCTATCGTCTCAGTTTGACGAGCGCCTAATTTGATCGTGTCGTGTTGTTTGTACATGTGTGTGTATGTGTGTGTGTCTGTTAAATAACTTGTTTGTTTGTTTGTTTGTTTGTTTGTTTGTTTGCCTTCATTTCAGTTGTTGTTTTTGCTTGCTGTTGCTTTTGTTTGCTGTTGTTGTTGTTGTTATTGTTTGACTGATTGAATCAAGACCATTTTTTCTTTGCGTGTTTCAGAAAGGAGAACCAGTCAATGTGGACGCTGAGCTGGCTACCATCCTTGCCAATTCTAGCTTCCATAACAACTTCGACATTAAAGATTACAACGCCACAGTTACAACTAACAAGGTATGGGCATTTCCTTTATCTGTTGTATAGTGTTTTATTAGTGTCATTATGTAACAATTAGCGGCTAGGAGGATAATGGCAGTAAGTAATATTTGATAATAATAAATATAATAGAAGCTTAAAAATAGTGATGGGCTGTGTAAATTTTATAACCCGATTCCGGAGAGATTATGAGGATTTTTCTAAATTATGAGGATTTTTCTGATGAAAATATCACTCTTGCTATGGTGTGAAGCAACAATATCTTCTTAAAAGTGATGAGGACCGTTAGAACAATTGAACAAGATGGGAGAAGAAATGCTGTTGTATTACATTGGTGATGGTGATGATAGTAAGCTAGACGGTAAGATAGAAGTTGAACAGTATGGCTACAAAAAAAATATGAAAAATAAAAAAATAAAAAAATAAAAAGCCAAAAACTCCGCACTGTGAAATTTGTTCATGTAAAAATATGGCACGAAAAAATGCCAGACTTGTGCCGTAAATTTATAGCAAAAGGTTGTCTTGCTGTAAAGTGCTATTTGGGTTTTAGTGTTAAATTCGACATAATTTGGCACTAAAAGAAAGTCAGATGTGTGCCATAAAATTACAGGAAGAGAATCTTGCAGTAAATTATATGGCAAAATTGATCGTAAGTTCACAGCAAATGACTCTAAATTTACAGACAATTTTTACAGTGTGGGATAAATATTATTGTTTGAAGGAATTAAGACATAAAGAGGCAGAGTACTGCTAACAAAACACTCTGTCTGACAAATACATGGATGATAACACAGCGTGCAGAAAGGTGGAAAAACATAGGCTATTGGTTTATACAATTAATTGCTTGTTTGACATAATAATTAAATGGATGGAAGGGTGAACAAACGGGGGGATAGACAGATGGACAGATAAGTGAACTGCATCGGTTAGTTGACTATTTGATTAGTTGTTGCTTTTTTTTTATTGGTTGGTTGATTGGTTGGTTGGTGAGTGGGTGGGTGGGTTGATGGGTGGGTGGGTGGGTGAGTTAGTGGGTGGGTTGGTGGTTGGCTGGTTGATTGGTGGGTGGTTGGTTGGTTGGTTTGTTGGTTGATTGTTGGCTGGCTGACTGATTGGCTTGTTGTCTAAGCAGTTGTTTGATTAAATAATGTTTCGTATTTGATTATCTATTCTAACAAGAACCAACTTCAACCATCCATTGAATGATGTTCTTGTTCTTTTTTTCCTTTGCTTATTCAACGCTTTCAAACAGAACCAGGATCCCTTCAAACGACTACAACAGCTGGCAAGTCAAGGGAAGGCCCCGGATCCCATTTGCACACTGTAGTAACAACTAAGCAGACCTCAGTCTGGTTCAACCTTGATTAGACAAGCAGTAATGACGCTGCTTATCTGCAGGGTTTTATTCATTATTGTTATTATCATTATCGTCATGTTTAGTGGTAGTAGTATTTCTATTATATTGCCCAACTTATGTGTAATGACATTTCTGGAAAAAAATAGTAAAATGATGGATGCAATGTAGAATCATTGTATCGTTTTAAAAGAGATTAGTATTTATTGACATGACTGTACGTGTTGTTGTTCTTTCAAACACATAAACAATATTATAGGTTCACAATAGAATGTTCATGAACAGCTTTAATGACGATATGATAAAACCAAACCATCATTTCCCCTAAGACTTGAAGGATGCAATATATTTTAGTGTGGAATTGTGCACCTTCTCTGGGAATAATATTTTGTTCATCAAGGATTATGTTCATTATTAAACATCTGAAGCAAGACAGTGATTTGGAAGCAAAAAATGTGATTACAGTTGCTACAGTAACACATCTCATTTACGTCCACGTCATTTTGCTTATCTATTGTAATTGTAATTCTTCTTCCAGATATAAACATATTCCCTCTCCCATATTAGTGCCGAAATCATTTTTCTATTGCAAGTTGGCTTTCTCATTGTTAAAAATTCAGAGAGACTGAAAAACTGACAAATCTTTCTTGTCGCAAGAGATTTTCGAGATTAACTTTGAAATTTTAGAATCTGTTGGGTTTTTTTTTTCTTCATTCTTTGTCTATATTGCAATCCACATAGCTGAAACAAAGTTTTTGATCACACTTTGTCTGATGCTCACTATATGTGCTGAAATTGTTTTAGTTATATAGAGCTACTCATGGAAAGAAGACAATTTTGTTGTATTTGTTGATCGAACATTTGATATGTTCAGTATGCATGGATAATGTAGTACACATTCAGTTCAACCACTTCTTACATATTCAGAAAGAGCAGAATATTGAAGAGAAAATTGAAACCCCCAGATTGATTTTTTATTGGCAGAATCCCATTTCAGTATCACCTCCCCCGATCCTCTCCTTACCTCCACATTCAAGATGCGAGTCTCCTGTATTGCTATACATTCAAAATCATACTCCTGACACAGGATTTTTTTTATGCCATCACACCCGTGCGTCAGTGGATTATTGAGATGGTATGGGTGCAGTAAAAGATCTAAAGACATGCTGAAACTTAAAAACAAGAAACAGCATATAAGAAGCAGAATTTATATCCAGGCAAGGATAAATTTTTGAGAATTAAAAGATGAATTTTGTGATCAAATTAAAAAATTAAGTGCAAATTCGTAATCAGCGTATGGAAATTAGTAAAATCTACCGGTACAGATCACTTTTTGTTGCTTGGTTTTAAAATTAAATTGTTTTGTTATTTGTTTTTTTGTTGTTTTTTTTTCAAAGCCCGATAGGGAAGGCTGGAGCCCTCTTGTTTATACAGTACACTCTAATAGCCCACTCTTTTTGTCGCACGACGGTTTCTGCGCTTTTCAATCTCCTCCGTGGTGGTTATCTCGGCATGTCGCACAGGATGTTTGACCATGAACTTGTGTTGAGTGTGTTGTACAGTCATGTGATGTGTTGTAGCCTGGCGGCAACTTCAAAGGAAATTTCATACCGCGGAATCGGTGGCCAAAATTTCAAGCAGTGCTTGATTTTCTGGATCGGTCGCAGGAAACGTGTGTTTGGCACCAAGGGGCGTGGGTATGGTCCCCAATACCTGCGATTGGACCTCACTGATAGGGGAATGTTCCGCAAGGGACCGTTTCTCTAGACGATTCGCTACATGTAAATGGGGCTTTAGTCAATTGTTATCACCTTTTCAGAACAACGTCAAACAAACAAACAAAAAAGAAGCTTTTCTTCCGATTTATATAAGTAGAAACACAGATCGTTACGCAACAATGTTGTGTGCCCAATTTCATGTAGACACATTCAGCGGTTTTCGAGTCCATACGCCATTTATGGGTTTTGCTATAGATCTCTGTACTACTAAAAGAGAACCCACGGCCCTCGTTGGAGATTTTTTAAAACCCATAAAAGACTTATGGACTCGAAAACTACATCTGAAATGTGGCACACAACATTGTTGCATAAAGATCTGTGTTTCTACTTACATAAGGCTGAAAAAGCTTACGATCTTTGACATTATTCTAAAAAAAGCTAAAATAATTTAATAGTAAACTCCGAGAGGGAGATCCGAGTTGTCCGTTCAATAGAATGACGCATTATGTTATTTCTCTTCCCCTTCTGCTAGCAGCGCATCCAAAACAAGAAACACATTTTCTTTATGTAACGTTCAGTTTAATCATCCAAAAGTGCGCATTATTGACAAAACCATATGTAGGATAACGACATTGGCATATAAAAATGTTACACTTGCACGGTCGTGTTCAAAATCTCAAAAACGTTTTGGATCCTCGGAGGCTATCTTGACATGAAACACTTTAGTAGCAAAAAGAATCCCATTTGAAAACACATATTATCCATCCATCACAAACATACGTGACAGTGAAATTATCCGATTTCAACGAAGCTCGAAAAAACTCAATAATTGAAGTGACTGTCTGAAATTAACATTTTTACTGATGTTTTCTGCTTACAACTTTGTGATTTAAGTTTGTCATTTCCTGCTCCAGATCTGCATGGCATCTCTCTGTTTGTGTCCCCCCCCCCCCCCCCCGCCCCCAAATTTATTTAAACTGACATTTTGTCTACCCATCGGAAGATGTGAGTCATGCTTATTACGTTACTAAAACCTTAAAGAAGATAATGTTTCCTATGTTATATATCCTTAAACTAAAGCCTTATTTGTCTTTATATTAGAGAAATAAGTTTATGTTTCTGGTAAGTCAATATGAAAACATGTTTCTGTTAGTTCCTCCCAAAAATTAGTTTTCAGGGGTTAAAGTGCCATAAGTCGTATATCGCACATTTTAACCCAATAAATCTCCAGTGAAAAAAAGAGAGGGAGAGAGAAAAATGAGCGAGAATTCTTTTCTTTCTCTCTTTCTTTTCTGCCGCTTATACCACTAAGGGTGTCGCGGGAAGAATGAGACGTCTGTCTGCTGCACGTCGTCGGAATGCCTGGACTGGGGGAATGTTGTAGAAAGATAAAGAGTCTCTTTGACTCCGTCAATCCAGGTCTTCCGCGGGCGTTCTCTGGCTTTTGCGACCACTGAACCTTGTGTTGTATGCACGTTGCGCTGGGTGGTGTGTTGGGAGACGTGAGAGGTGCCCAAACCATTTGATCCTTTGATGTTGAATATGTTGGTGGATGTTCTTTGTTCCTGTCATTTCTCTGATTTTGGTGTTGTGAATCCTGTCAAAATTTAAGACCGCAAGCATTTAAATACCATACCATATGAAACCAGAGTGGCTGGGATAGCGTAATAGACTTCAGAAAAACAACTCTTCTTTTTTTCAAGATACATTCTCTGTTAAAGGACTTGAGCACCTTTCACTCACATTTACTTTGTGACAAAAATTGTGGCTCAGACCAAAAAAGAAAAGATCATTTTGTTTATCATGAATACTGTGTATAAATATAAAAATAAAAGAAAAAGGGTTATATATATATTTTTAAAAAAAAATTTTTTTTTACGTTTCAAGTATTGTTATTGTTCGTAAATTGAAGAAAACTGAGATGGTACAATGATGTGTCCGGATATTCAGGTCTTGCAAAAACCATCTTTTACAAGGAACAGTCAGAGGAAGCCGTGGAAGAGGATGACAAAGACAGATGGAAAGACATTCGGTAATGTTCAGGGATGAGATTTTTTTTTTTTAGTCTCAGAGGCATGTCTTGTTCTTGCCACGAACAGAAAGAAAAGTGTCAGTATGTATTAAATAAAGGAATAAACTTAGCATTTGGAACATTATATTCATGCAGTTGGAGATGCAAAAGAACGATAACGACGCAAAATCATAGCACAGCTTTAGAGGACCAAGAACTTTACACGGATGTATATTGTTATACTCAGGATCAGTAGTACATGCTCCTTGGCTTCTGAAATCAGATTTATGTCCGTAGTGGATCATGACTACATGTTCCTTGGCTTCTAGATCAGACTTATATTCGTGGAATCAATAATGATTTATATAATAATTTAGAACGGTCTTAACAGACCTGTGGAATTAATTCTTTGTAAAGCCTTTTCGAAAAATTAACATTTCGCTGCCAGAAAAATAATGACCAAATAATAATAACAATCGTGAAGTTAGTTTAAAGACTTGGAATTACCAGCTGTAGACTTTGCCCATTCTTTGTACAAATTCCAGGTATCATGGTTGATATTTGACTTCCGGCAGTTGATGGAAATCACTGATTTAAATGCTAAGGAGACAACATCGGACGACATTGTTATCCTGGCAGTAAAAGAGTTAATACAATAAATTGTCCAATTAAAGAACTATATGCCAAGGGTGACATAGATACACTGTTTTCTTCTCTTTCAAAACGTATGATCTATTTTAACTCGATGTATGCCAGATCACAAAAGTGCTCCAGTGACATGCCTTGCCATTGAAGAGATCCAACAACGGTTCGATTTCAGAGTTCTGTTTAGGCCCCTTAGTTCCACTTGTCAAGAGGCTGGCAGATCATAACGATAAAAAAAACAAATGGAGAGGGGGCATTAAAAAATAAGGCTTTTATATAATGTATGTAGTTTTTCAATCCCAGAAAAGTAGGACTATTTCGACTTGACGTACATGGCCAGTTTGATTAGGACAATATTCATGGGGAGAAATTTGGAATTCGGAAACTTAGCCTGGCCAGTCGCCGTCTCTGTCTACTCTTCATCCGATTTTTAATTGTCAGTAGTTCTTTAACATATGCAACGTACACACGAGGCCTCCAGAATTTATTCACTCTTGTCCAAGAAGGCTAGACGTCAAGCTTCCTAACCAAGAAGCCAGAGGACCTTTGAGTTACCGAACAAAAAAATCAAGAAGGTTCTAAATCTTTCCCATCACCCGGTAGGATTCGAACCCTCGACGTAAGTTTTGGCCTAGCAGCAATTGCTAAACCATCGGCTACGGCGCCCCACAAATAGCTGTGGGTGGCTTTTGTCAACCGTTTATCTTGTTCCTCAAAGCTGATCTATAATTTCATATTATTACCGATAACAACATCAGCATTAATGATGCCGCTTCAACATACTGGACGGGTCTTGGTTAATAGTAACAGTGGTATCGATGTTCAATTAATTAAGCAAAGACAGTCGTTATTGGGTTGTTTTGAAAGCCACAACGTGTGGTTTGACGAGGTGATCCTCCAAGGCACAGTAACTGGTGCAAGGAAGATTGGATGGCAGAAACGGAGGTGGGAAAATAACATCACTGAATGGACGGGATTGTCATTTGAAGCCTACATAAGAGCTGCGGAGTGTCGAGAGGAATGGCGAGAGATAGCTTTGGTGTTCATCGGCAGTGCCTCTACCGTCCAACGGGACCACGGGCTAGTGAGTGTGTGAGTGAGTGAGTGAATGATTTAAAGCTATAGACCCACTCACCATTTCTCAGTGCCATACATTTACGTTATTTCGCAATGCGAGATATGGAGTCCCTCAACATGTTCATGAGAATCGAAATCTAGGGACAAAGTACCTGTAAAATCAATGGGATCTCCAGACATCGACATCAGTGGACATGGTGTCTAAAATCAGTCCCAGTGTTATATGTGCTTTAATTCACCATATCCTCGTTGCTCTAGGTTAATGTCATATGTCAGATATGTCCACGTACCACTGATGTCTCATGATGGCATTCCTTAGCATGAAAATGATCAGATACATATTCATCAAAAATGAAATACACCTATCAATTTCGGTATCAATTCAAAAGTATCATAATGGTATAACTTACCATGCGATTTACACAATAAACTTGCTTTTTTTCTCAGTATCTCAAAAGTATATCGGAAAATTTGAAGACCTTAATAACTATTTTAAATAATCGCAGGCTAAATTTTTTAAGGCCACATCGCACAGAGTGGCCAAGATGTTCCTAAGTGGCACCATCGAAGGAATGAGGCGTAGATGCAGAAAACGAAGAAGTGAGGGGACAGGATTGAATGAGGGGTGAACTGGTAAAACATTTGCGGAGACGCAAACCCTGGGACACAGTAGAGGAAAGTGGAGAGAGCGTGTGTAAAAATCCCTCTTGCGCTGCCTCAGTGACTCTGTACGGAGTTAAAGGACTAAGTAAGCAAGCATCTCAAAGTGTGAAATGACGGATTTAGTCCACTCTCCTAGATCACTAACGGTATAGAAACCTAAAGACATTTTACTTTCTTACCCTCTACATCGGCTATGTAGAATTTGAAATGTAACGACCAAAATGATTCAATTCATCTATACTTTTTCTCTGACAAGAAAATTGGCCAGGTGACAATTCAAGTCACTGTCTTTTGGAAAAGATGTCTTGACAAGATGGTTCAGCCCGGCCTTATATTTACAACAAAATGAGATCTTGCATCTCCCTTAGTTTTTGTCGACTGTTCGAGCGCCAGTGAGGATCTTTTTGACAGCTTGCTTCATCTCTCACGGTTTTCAGCCAGCCTCAGGATATCACGAAGTCCGTCCACTCTCAGTCTCCACCTCCTCTGTCCTTGCACAGGACCTTGCAGGACTGTTTCAGCGAGACCAGGTGTTATGGTTTTAAATCAATGCTCTATTTGAACAATCTACAGTGAAATCAGTTGTGAAGCCTGCATTGTGTTCGTTGTCTAAAGTTTGTAATTATTCCTTCATATATAATATCTGTAGTTTCCTCACTTTCAATGCTTTAAAGTTTACCATTATATTTTTAACATTATTTGTCATACTAGGATGAAGAGGTATTAAACCCGCTATAAATAAAACATCTTTGTCAATTAACAGCAACAACAACAACACAATCAATACACTTGCTTGTACCAGCCAAGTTTATTGTTTGCATCTGTTTAAGCTTTCTTTTTTTTTTTTTTTTCAGTGGAGCTGGATGAATATTCCTAGAAGCACGTCCATAGATCTTTTACATTTTTTTTTTTTTTTTTTTGGTCACAGACATTTGTGCTCATTAAAAATATTGTCTATCTAACAAAGACCAATTCATTCAATCTTCATGATTCAATTTATTGTGTGCAACTCCCTCACAGTAAGACGAAACTCTATCCTTTAAATTAAAGACGTTAAATTAAAAAATACTCAGGTCACCTATAACGCTTATTCTGAGCTTAACGTCGATAAAGTCAAAATCAATAAGAAAATATTAGTCAAAATTTACCACATGAGGCCGTCAAGGACGAGAAACAGAAAAATGAGAATAAAATACAATTTATAATGTATAATAACAATATAATAGAGGATGTTTACATGATGTTTATTCTCCTCCAAAACAGGTTCTAAGAGTTCTACAATCTATTACTACCCCGACATTCCAAACGTTAAAAGCCCTAATTCTAGAGTAGTTTTTGTGCTTTTTTAAAATGATTCTCTCACCCTGACTTGAGACTTTTGCTCAATAACCTCCAAATTATCTTTTCCGCAAACACGTCTACGTAACGCTATAGACGCCTTAACAATTATGCCACAAGCTCTAAAATAGGTTCTATCATCAAGACTCATCTCGCGTAGGGGGGCGCAATGGCTCTGTGGTTCGGCGTCTGGTTCAGAGGGTGAAAACAACCCACGCGGGTGAGGTTGTGGGTTCTGCACGACTCGCGGGTCCATCCATTGGTGGATGGAAGGACACGAAAATCGAAAGACCTGCATTTTTTCAATGACTCAACGGTTCCCTGCCTTCTTCTGGGTAGAGAAGCCCGACGTCTAGCCTTCTCGGATAAGGGCGAATATGTTTCGAAGATCCCGTGTGTCCATTACTTACGTTACAGAACCCTTGGCAGTTCAAAATCGATGGAAGAGTAGGCTGAGTACCGCTGTCCGGGCAAAATTTGCAAATTCAAAATTTCTACCCACAAAATTTCTCAGCAAAAATTGGCAACTTCTAAAAAGCCGAGATAATCCTACTTTCTTTGGATTGAAAGGCTTAAGAAAAAAAAAAAAAAAAAGACTGTCTCGCAAGGTGTAATATAGCCGTCAACATGCTAATGTGCAGTTAAAATCCTAACAAACAGACAAACCAAAAGTTTTATAACTACCACGATACAACGAATCTCTCACTGGTCATGTCAAGTAAAGCACTCAACGCTCACTTGACTTCATTGGCGTCTTGTTCTTATCAGAATGATACAGATAACCATAATAGTGATAATAATCGCGGGGTAATTATTCTTCTCAACAATGTTAATTTTTCAGTTCTTCGGGTATATTGTTTATTTGGTTTGATGTATTTATACTTAGTTACTGCTTGGCAGTTTATGTCTTGAAATTTAAGACATTTACGTAATAATATGTAATAATATCACTAGTAGGTGATATTTATAAATATCACCTAATAGTGATATTAATAAAGCGGTTACTCCAGTGCAAATACAGGTTCCACGCTCTTTTACAATCTGTTACTACCCTAACAGAGCTTTCAGAGGCAGTCATGTAAGCTACGTTCTCAGCTTCCTGGCAAATGTAAAAAGCGACAGGCTATTTGGCACTTAAATCTTTATCAATCTAACAATGAAATTCACTTCTGTAATATTAGTAGCCGTGACATGACTGATATGCCGGGAGATTGTGTTCATCAGATATCGCTTTTCACTTTGATAACCTGAATTGTTTTGATTAACTTTTCTTCTAGCAACTTTAGCAGTAGGCAGTATTTAGTTTGAGAAGACATAAGCAGTATATGAACAAAACTCAGCCGATACGCCCATTGACATGCGAATATAGATTAACGCTATCGTATTCTAAGTGTGAACAAAAGTGTTAGTACTTTAAGCAACGAGAAAAGTAAAATATAGATGAGAGAAGAAAAGAAAAAAGCCCAGAGAAAGAAAATATTCACTAAGATTGCGTTTCATCCTAACAAATTTCGTGTTGTTAAACAATGGTCAGCCCAACTTTCGTAGATACCGTATTTTATTTTCCCATCCCACATCCTCTGACTCCAAAAATGATAACCGTCTAACAAGTTCGACTTTCCTCACACACAGATGTGTGCAGATACACAGACACCAAAACACAGACAAACGCAATGTCCTTGTTGAACACCTGGACAATAAAGATTTCCAGTCAATACAAGTAGAGGACTCAAGAAGGAGTTTCTCCAACGTCAGAGCTTGTGAATACGTGACTGAAAGTCTCTTTAGTCACAGCTCCACCACCAGATGTACGAACACAATGGACTGAATATTGAAACAATGCGCTAAACAATGGAACTGTGGATTCAACAATAGAATGGCGCGTTGCGTAAGTGACAGGTGGATCTTAAACAATATCTTAGTCGAATCAAATCATATATAAAAGACAGCTGTTTTTATCCTTAAGACACAAAGCTGTTCCTGCACCTGCACAATGAGGTGAGTACTCTTTCTTAGCTCATATGAGGATAAGTTCAATCTTGAAATGGCATAGTCGTGTGTCTCGTTCGCCAGGCCTCGCACACACACAAAAAAAATCTGAGGAAGACAAACATCCGGGATTGTACAGGAATGAGATAGGCTGAGATAGGCTGAGATAGGCAGAGTGCAATAGAAAACAGAGAGAGAGAGTTAGCTTCATATTATTTGCCCCTACGGCATCAATCGGCATAGACATAACCACCCGCAGAAGATTGAAAGACGAAACAGAACCTAAACGTAAACCGGCATACGTGAAGGTAAAAGGTTTAGGTGAACATGAAGAGTGACATGTCGAGTCCACGGATTATATTGTACATTCAGGATAAGATTAGAATACGATCGAAGATGCCGGCCAGTCTGTCCACTTGACAACAAGAAATTCACTTGGTCTCTATTTGTGTCTCATTATCTATCCTCATGCTCAGATTGCTATGGTCATAGACATTCCGGTATCATAGACTCCGTGCGCAGGGGAAATTTCTGGTCCAATTTGAACAGAGCGTCGGCACTCCCAGTGTAGGACCCGATTGAACTAGGGAAGGAAGCGCCTATAAAAAAAAACAAAAAAACTAATAACACGGGGTGGGAAGGAAATTTAGAACTAAATCGCTTCATTATGAGTGACAGACTTAATTAAATCATTTTAAAGCCTATTCAACCTTGATCCCTCCGAATAATTCAGATTTTCTTTTCTTTTCTGTTTTTAAGTTACGAAAAATAAACAAATAAATAAATGGTTATACTAACAATTGACTGGAAAATGAGACTAAAGGAAGGCCTTCTGAAATTTACCACACATTAGGCCTGATGGTAATCAGTGAGTCAGTCGAAAGAAAAAAAGGCAAGGAAGAAATGAAAACATGGATGGCTTAAAACAAAAGAGGTAAAGAAGAAATAGAAGAAAGTATATTATTATGTATGACCTTGCATGCATGGAATTGTGACTTTTATGTGAAATCCCTCAGAATAGGATGACTTCGACAGATCTCACATAAAATGCAGAGGAGGTTCCTGAGAACTGTTTCAATAAATTGTGTCAGTGGTGCTCAAGAGATGCAGTTTAAAAATAGTTTTCGTATCGTTATCTATGAGAAACCTATGGAAATCGCCATTTTATTAGAATTTACATACTCATGTCAGAATGGCTTGAGACAGAATTGGCCTCATAGGCAGACTGAGAATATGCAGCAAGGAAGCACAGGGGGGCCCAGTGGCTCTGTGGCTTGACGTCTGCTTCAGGGTGAAAACAATTCACAGCGGTGAGGCAGGAATCGACTCGCGGATCCTCCACTGGGGGATCGAAAAACACGAAA
>JBCEWB010845766.1:0-16058 GCA_039654565.1 Peronia peronii
ATCTATCTATCTATCTATCTATCTATCTATCTATCTGTCTGTCTGTCTGTCTGTCTGTCTATCTATCTATCTACCTACCTACCTACCTACCTACCTACCTACCCATCCATCCGTCCGTCTGTCTGTCTGTCTGTCTGTCTATCTGTCTGGCTGTCTGTCTGTCTGTCTATCTATCTATCTGTCTATCGGTCTATCTATTTGTCTGCCTGTTTGTCCTTCTATCTATTTGTCTGTCTATATGTCTATTTTTCCCTCTAATTGTCTGCCTGTCTGTCTATCTATCTGTGGGAGCAAAATCATTTCATCCTCCTCGTGATGATAAAGATGTCATTGTGGAATCAATAATAACACAGGAACTTTAAACAATAGTGAGCAAAACAGAATCCTTTGTGAATGAAATACCGAAATAAGTTGTCCACTAACAGTGTGAAAAGTTAACTCTGAATAGGTGAGGGAAAATAAGTGTAAAGAGAGAGGCATTTTGTCAAAGCTTGTTAGAATTAGTATTCGAGTGATACTAAGCTTACAAATAAGGCTGGCCATTCTTATCAATGAATTATCAACCTTAAAATAAATCTAAGTAAATTGTGTAACTGAATTGTAATTATTTAATCAGCCTCTAACACCCATAAGAAATGGCTATCGTAGAAACTAATAACAGGTTCATTACCACTACTCCACTATCGTTACCACTGCCGCTACTACCACCTGTACACATACTATTAATATTACTATTGCTACTACTACAACTATAACCCTCCTCCTACCACTACTACCACCACTGCACACTACCACTATTACCCTAACCAAGGCATCTATTATTACTATAGTACTACAACTACCACTATTATTACACGACGTCTATCACTACGACTAGTACTACTACTACCACTACCACAACCACCAAAAAGCTGTTATTGGTAATGAATATAGTTGGTGCTTCCACAATTGCTTGTACGACCACTACTATGACAAGTCCTCGGATCTTGCTATTAGTATTACAGTGCTGCTGCTTCAGTCATTAACCACGGCCTCTCATCAGATAATTTCAAACTGAGCTACACTATCAAAATTTCGACCAATATTGAATGCAACATCACACTAAACAATTTCAACAATATAATATGACCAATAAAATGATTTAGTCCCGATCTGATTCTTAGATCCGCTGCATACAATAAGTCGTACCAAGGGAAATGACTGCAATTAAACAAAACAGTTTTGACTAACATATTAAAGTGGCCTCCCTTTTAACAAGCCACTGTCTCCTATCTCCTCAATGTTGTTGGTGGTGGTGGTGGTAATCTGCTGTTATATTGATTGTTGTTGACTCCTTAATTCAGTTTCATTATTGTCTTTTCATATGGTTAAGTTCACCGAATGTTTTTGACAGCATCTAAATCTATTTGTTCCTGGCTCACGGAGATCAAGACACAGCCTGCACCAGGGGATGGAAGAACACGAAGATGGAAAACCCGCATTTTTTTTCAGTGACTCAACGGTCCTCTGGCTTCCTCTGGATAGAGAAGCCCGACGTCTAGCCTTCTCTGGTAAGGGCAAATATATTTCGGAGGTCCCGTTACGCACGTTAAAGAATCCTTGGCAGTTCAAAATCGATGAAAGAGTAGGCTGCGTGCCGCTGTCGTGGCAAAATTTCCAAATTTTAGACTTCTACCCACAAAAATTCTCAGCAAAAACCCCAGGCAGCCACTAAGAGCCGAGATAATCCTACTCTCTTAGGATTGGAAGGCTTAGGAGAAAAAGATGATCAAGACATGGCCATCACGACCTAGAAATGTTTACATAATACGTGATTGGTGCAGCCATTCTCTGAGTCTGCTTCTTTTACAAAGGCAAAAAATAATAAACACGTAGTGTGTAACTGGGCAGTGAAATTGTGATGTTCTGTTCCATTTTCCCGTAACATATCTGAAACAAAATTAATTCAACTTGCATAAACTTCAGATCAGAACAATTTCTATCTACTCACTGATCATTAATTTCTTTCTTTTTTTAAAAAATATCTTTGCCGTCAGTCATAGCACCTTCTTGGGGTTTGTATGTGAAAAAAAAAAAAAAAAAGAGAAAGAAAGAAAAGAAACAAATGTACAAAAAATAGTCTCAGCTACGAGAAAACTTATAGCACGGGCAAAATGTTCCAAACACAGCTGTTCTGCTTAAAATGGGTGAGATTGACATGGGCATAATAAGCTGCAGATGACTGGAAAAAAACAAAGTTAATAATCATTGATTAGAGTTTAAATTACTATATTATAAATGTTTGTTTAGTGGCACAAAAACTGCGAAGTGGAGACCAGAATTGTTTAACATCGGATGGAGAAGAAGGCGGAGACAAAATTTTCAAATTTCTCCAAATTTCTACCCGCAAAAATTCTTTTCATCAGACTGAACACGCACTTAAAATATTTTCTTAGGATTGAAAAACATCAGTACTAAAAATAATAATAATAACAATAGTAATAAGAAGAATATGAATAAGATTAGTAGTTTATTATGATAACAATAATAATAAAGATTATAATGGTAATATTATTAATAGCAACAGTAATAAAATAGAATTTGAATAACAGCAGCGTGTGCACATATTGTCCAACACACTATTGATCTGACATTGAAGAATGAAACGAAAGATCATTGACAAGGCAGAGCCACAGCACACCAAAAACACTGTTGGGGATTAACTGAATGATCAGAGAACTTGTCTGAGCACTTTGTTTTAAGTGGTATCGAATTGGATTAAAGAATGTTTGTATTCAGATTTAAACCTCTTCCATTCACCAAACATCAACAGCGTGACATTTCTTGTCTCTGCTCAGAAATGGAAGGAGGATTTTGTTAATGCCATCTGACTTGGACAAAAGATAGATAAAACTGTGAACTGAAGCAAACCATTTACAGGTTGACAGGCAACATTATGAAACAAGACCTCTGTACAAATTCCCGCTGCTCCATTCTACATGACAGGTAATCTTCGAACAAGCTCTTTCTTTCTTGTCTCATCTTCAGCTGCTGTTTGGTCTTGGCGCGGATCTTGTAGGTGCCTTTATTTTCAGCTGTGTTCTGTTTTGTTCTGACTACAAATTGTCCTAAAATGCAAAAATATGTGGGTGGGGATTTTTAAACTGGGGTCCAAAGTGTTGACAATGTTCATAAACTGTTGTGATCATTTGCCAATGTTATGAGTAGTTCCAGCGTTTAGGCCTGTGTTATTTACATAGAAGTGCCTCTTAACGACGGGAACTATTCAATTGATTATATATCAGCTAAACCAATTAACTACATCGATATAGATATCTTGTCTAATGGTACATCTATTCTAATGTCAATGAACAGACTTAGTAAAACGATTCCCCGTTGAAGGGACTCAATATTTTGTGCCATTCTTTACGAGCAGATTTCAGCGATCATGCAGCTAAGCTAAGCTTCTCGTTACGTGGAAACTTAGAACGAATCAGTCCGGTACAACCATCTGTCACTCTCCTCACTTGTCAATCTATAGGTGTTCTTAAGAATATCAGTTCTAATATTTCAACTGAAAAATGGCATCCAACTTCATGCATTCCATGGTGTCAGATAATCAATACATCATGTATTTTCCCCCCTTTCTTTTAATTTTTTCCCCAGACAAGCTTATACAAATGTAAAAAGGCTGGATCTTTTCAAAGTAAATCATTCTCGAATTCACTCAATAGCAATCCCTTTGTAATTACTTTTTTTTAAAAAAAGAAAAGAAGACAAAGGAAAGTTTCTCCGTTCAGACAGAACAACTGAATAAACATCAGTTATTAATTGTTACGTTAGAACAGAATAACGAAATTGGACACACTGGAATGAAAAGCAGTTGCCCATACTAAGAGAATTTATCTCGATTTTTTCTTTTTTTTTTTTTCTTTTCTTTTCTATTTTTTTTTTTAATCTATGGTCATGTACTTCACTTGCTACTCTTATTTTTCTTTTCATGATGTTTGGATGTTTCCATCTAAAATTTTGTCGCTTTAATCTTTCATATTTTTTTTATCTCTACCTTGGCTGAAAATATGACTTAGGTAGTTTCCTTTCTTCGGACTTCAGTTTGAAGTAGATCAACAATAACAACGAGCATAAAAGTGATATAAGACAAATCGACATAATTAGTTTTGGGCCCGGCAGTTTGTGGATACAGCCGCTACGTGATTCAATTTGATTTCGAAATTGGTGTGACATCTGTCACTGCCAGAGAACTTTGGTTTTAATCTTTGCCAGGTTGTGTTTATTTGAATCGGCGCAATTAGACCTCAAGTTTACCTTTTTATCTTTTTTTCATTTATAACTCCAGCTAGAAAACAGTTTACATTAGCGTAAAATGTGCTGATGCATTCCTTTGCACCCGAAGGCGTCTTTGGATCTGTAGGCTATTCCAGTGTTCACCATTCTCACAGTTGTGCATCGTAAAAAGTGTCTTTAAATGTAGAGCCATTTGCTGTGAACTTACACTCAATTTATCGTACATTTTAGTACATTTTTTTCTGTAATTTTACAGCCTTTTAGTGCCAATTTTTAGTCGCATTTTAACATCACAGCCTAAAAAGTATTTTGCAGCAAGACAGCTTCTTGTTGTAGACTTACGGTATGACTTTGACATTTGTTGGTGCCAAAGATTTGCCATGTGTTCACAGTGTGTGCTTGGGCTATATTGTCTATCCAGCTTTTCCTCTGTCTTCCTCTTTTACTTTTCTCGTCGATTTTTTCTTGGAATATGATCATTGCAAGGTCGCTAGATCTCATAATGTGGTCATACCATTTCAGCGTCCCTTTACTGTCGTCAAAAGAAGATCTTCAATTGGACCAACATGTTGGTGAATGATACTATCTCAAAAGATTTATGGCGCATGGCTGGAAACTGACAACAGTCCAGCAATCCAAATATCTCTGAGCAATCATTACTGTGTTGATGCGCGTGAAATGAAAGACCCGAACATTTATCTGGGTAGATGAAACAGATGATAAGAATGATCTTCAAAGGCATATTTTTGGTGTGGTCTAAGGATTCTCTGTTTTCTGATAAGACTCCTTCCTCCCTCCGCTTTCTCACCACTTACAACGCCCCTGAAAATGTTCACGCCTCCGCGTAATTGTAGCAAACAAGCAAATATTGACTTTTCACAGCAAAGCCATGACGTGGAACAGGAGGACTCTGAACAAAAATATTATCTTAATATAGTGTAAAAGAGGGAAGGGGGTGTTTAACTGATATATAAGGGGATTGCCCACTCAAAATCACAGTCCCGGAGATTCTGTGTTTTATCATTCCATCATCACAGTCCCGGACGTTTTAAAAATTGAGTCTGAAAATCTGCTGTTTTTACAAGTGCAAGTCTTTGATTAACTTGACGGGACAGGAGAGACGCTGCGATCCTTTGCACCAAGTCTGTTTGTTGGAAAGGGAAGCGGAGACATGCTGTGGTCATCAGTTCTTTGGCTGGCAACAGCCTCCTTAACCATGTCAGCTCCAGTAGAGGAAAGATGTAAAGAATTTTATACATTCATTCAATGCTTTCAGTTCCTCTTGTTTTCGCTCAATCACTCATTCGCTCATTCACTGATTCATTTATCTTTCAGCCAATCATTCAATCATTCGTTTAATTCATCAGTTATAAAATCAAGTCTCTGAATTTTGTTTCTTCACCTCTAGATAGTGATGCGCATGCTTAGAGAAAAAGTGTTGTTTACAAAAAAAAAAAAAAAAAAAAAAAAACCCCCTAGTCATTTGCAAAAAATTCTAAATATTAAACATCACCAGAGTGTTCTTTTTAAAAATATTTGGTAAAAAAAAATCAAATAAACTTTTTAAAAAAGATGTCGCTAATACTTTAATCCTGTACAGACTGAGATTTCCTGACTCATGTCTCCTTGGTTTCAAAGGAAAAACGTAAAAAAAGAAGGTATTGCCGTGAGTAGGTTTCTGACTGTCTGTTTTCCTGCCAGGGCCCCTGTGTTTGAGCAGTGCAGTGCTAGACCAGGACGGTAACTGTGCCTGTCCAGGAGATCAGATAGGAGACGGTTATCTCTGCTGCTCGGACCCAGGTCAGTTGGTCACTCGGCGTGTTGTTGCTTTGTCTTGTCTTGTCATTATGTTTTCATGTGGCTACATGTGTGAACCACCTGAGTACATTCTGTTAGATCAGCATTAGTGATAAGTGAGAAACTCATCGAGGAGCAGAAATGTGGCTTGAACATACAGCTATTTAATATACTGGGTAATTTGCCAGTACATATATTTATACATAACTCAACAGGATTAATAGGATTAAAATTACTATGATGCAATTTGAACGAAACAAAACAATGACAACAAAAAAGTTGATGATTTAAAAGGTGAGTGATACATTACAATCTCTCGAGAAATCACGGTAGAAAAATGTTACAAATCCAGATATTCATTAGTAATTTGACAATACTTTGATTGCAGTACTTTGCATTGCTTTTCATGATGTTCTGTCTAGTTGACTTTTTGCCAGGTGATATGTATAAAATATTGTACTTAACTATGGCAGATAAAACATGGAATAATTACTGTAAAGTATTCGGAAATGTACATATTTTCTTAAATTACGTTTTCATTTCATGATTGTGTTGTGCGTTTTTTAAACTACCCTTTTTCTTTCATTCCTTCATTTCACAGTAATATCTCAATATCACAAGTCCATTCACTTCGTTGTTTATATTGAACGTCTGAAAGCACGTCTTAAAGTAGGTTTTCGACTATGTAAATGTAAATAACTAGTTATCATCATAAGTTTCAATAACGCTCAGCATGTCATATTATTTGCTGTTTGTTCTTTTAATATTTCATAGACGTCCATCTTCAGATGGCTGAAAGGCGACCTACGAACGCAGAATGTACGGAAGGGTTACTGGTTGACGATATATGCAATACCTATTTTTTTAAAATATTGTTAGTATTATATAGGAATGACTTGAGTATCATATCGATAATGTTATTATTACAATTTTTATTACCATAAATGCTATTAGTATTATTAAAGTTATCATTATACATTGTTATTATTCTTATCATCACAGTTGTATTGTTTGTTTGTTTATTGTGTTGTGCAGACTATGATCAGTGTATGGTCAAACGTGATCCTATCCTGGTGTCCAACTACGGCGTGCAGACCTACATCGACTACCCCTGTACTCAGTATGTTTCCCAAACTGCCAGCTTCCTACTGGGCCACTCGTGTAGCATCTCCGTCCTGACCGCTGGAGCTTTTGTCGAGTGAGATATTCAATAAAACAACTGTCATCGTCATCCTCATCATTCTCCATCTCTTCTTCTCCTAGTCATCATCGCTGTTGCCATCCTCCTCAACATCATTTATGACCGTCATCATCATTTTATATAATAATTGTCAGTACATGTCTGAAAGTTTAAGAGATGGACTCTCAGTCGGTGTCTAACTTTATAGATTGAAATTAATAAACAATAATTTGAGACGCGACACGATGAAATCAGGCGCTCGTCAAACTGAGGCGACCGGAGAAATCACGTGTTTTTCAACAGTGAACGAATTGTTAAGGTAATTTTTTTCTTCACAAAACCCTTCAATATCAATCTAACAATGCATTTCGGAGTTCAATTTGCTGAAATAGATTGAGTAAAGGCCCCAAAATTACAGTTTAACGGCATGGGCTAACAAAGATTGATAAGGGTTTACAAGAGTGATCGGCCATTTTCTCATTAAATTGAGCTGCAGCAACAGGTCACCTCCATCGTCTTTAATTGCCAATAGCTCGACTTCTACTTAAGGTAGAACAAAAATTTTTTCACACACAGAAAGGGAAATGGATAAGCTTAACTTTGGTATCAATAACTCCATACGCTCAAACTTTGACGAGTGCCTGATTTCCTCGTGTCGCATCTCATTTGGAGAATCAGTGAGTTGAAAATAATTAAATTTGATAGAACTTGCCAGATGTTCAAATATGTTGTTGTTTTTTTTCCTGGTCAACTATCATCATCATCGTAGTCGTTTTATATATAAAATGTCTTAAAAATTCAAGACACAGACCATTATTTAGTATTAACTAAATACATTAAAACAAACAAACAAATCACAGATCTGAAGAAACAATGAGTTGGAAACAATTAAATTATTTGACAGCCAGATTGGCAAGCCTGCTTGGCTTTCAGTTGGCATCATCGTTTTCCATAAATGTTTCTGAATATCAAGACAAAGAGTTGTCTTTGGTCAATACTAACAAACACGTCAAGAAGGATACATTTGTACATTCATTTGGCTGAGGTTGAAATATTGACATAATGACAACTACAGGAGAAATATCCATTGGTTACGTTCTTGCTAAGCCTTTCAATCTTCGGGGGGAGGGGGGGGGGCTGGATATCTAGGTGGAATATCCAATGTGCACACTTAAAACGAGCGTATCTATAGCAAAACGTAGCTTCAATGCCGAACTGTGCATACGGACAGCAATGGTACTGAAGAATCATCCGTGCTTGAATAAAATACTTGCAACTGAAATCATCTTTACGAAAAGTGGACGAGTCGCTATGGAAATATTAATGTAAGATACTCCTGTGTCCAACCCGGCATGACTGAATAGATTCTAAATGTCCACTAATAAGTCTTCATCTTGGGCTTCAAAATTTCTCTATAGACCCCAATTATAATGGAAACTTTTTTGCCTTCTCGAAACATGGCAAACAAAGGATATAGAGGAATTTACTCATTTGATGAAACACCCGTTTAACTGTCAACATCCCTGGTCAAAAAATAAAATAAATAAATAAAAATTAAAAGTGAAAAAAAAAAAACCGAGACCGCAAATTCTCTCGTCAATTTTTTTGCAACTTGTAGACTTTTGTTTGAAAGTTTAGATCTTAAATTTCACCGTGATAAAGAACATCGTCAACATGCGGCAAGTCATACAGTAAACCGCATTTTTACACATGTGTGATTTAGATAGACGGTAAGTGCCGTTTACATTCTTTAACAATCATTGTTATAGGCCTACGTTTTGATTTTTTTTTTTTTTTTTTTTGTAATACTGAATGTCAGTTATACCACTGTGTATGGTGCACTGTAGCAATAATTGTACTTGATGCACCATTAACTAACTAAATAAATAAATAACAGAAGCAGAAAACAAACAAACAGAAGATACCAGTACATTACAATCCAAGATCACCCCCACCCCTTCCCAAACCACCCACCCACCTACACACACACACAACACACACACACACACACTATTTTTGATTTTCAGTGAGAATTTTTCAGCCAAGCCTTTCAGTGCGATTTAACTTTTTGTAAGAATAAACCGGTCATTGAAGAGAGCACAGTGGACAGAGAGCAATGACTTTAAAGACAGCCAGAATAGCGGAAAAACACATGTTTAAAGAGTTACTCAAATAGCAAGAACAAGGACTGCCAAAGGGAAGGAATAGGCTTGGTTAAAAACAGCCCCCCTTGTTTCTCACTTTTCCGCTCTGTCTGACAGCCTGGGCTTCCTGTACAACAACCGGATGGCCATCGACATTGTGGTGGACGGCACGGAGGGCCAGGTCCTCAAGTTCTTCAACACCACCTTTGAAATGAGAGATGTAAGTGATAAGATATAAACTTTTGTTTATTTTTTTGTCGAATCATGGAAAGAAATTGTGTCCCGTTATTAGTGCTTTTGGAAAGACTTAAGATGAAAAAAGCAGTAATGAAGAGCAATAAGGTCATCAACGCAAGACACAAAGTCATAATCATCGTCATCATCCCTTTATGTATTTGCTTTGAATTATAAAACATAGACCGTCAACCGGCCACTAACTTGCTACAGGTACATTAAAAGCAACAACTAACAATATGGAGAATTGAATAGTTAAGAATTAATAAATGGATGAAGCTCGCCAATTTTCCAACCATGATCGTTCTCATTATCATCATCAACATTGATATCAGCAGTCTATAGAAACGTCTTTTTATAGAAACGTCTAACATTTTAAGAAGGGCTGTCTACCAACAACAAACTTAATATACTAAAAGAAACAGACAACTTAATAGCCTATAAAGATTTAACGAAATGATGGGACTTTCCAAATTTCCGAACCCTGGTGGTTCTTCACACCACATTCCTGACCGTTCACCACGATCTCCGAACAATCTTTACTCTCCTCACGTCGCCGTCATTTATATCGGTACATCATATTCATCGTAATAAGCATTACAATCTTTATCACAGCCACGGGAAACAAAATAAGCGTAGCCAGAGTCTAAACAGAGATGATCTCTATAAAACATTAGCAGGATCAGTTCAGCTTAGTTCAGTTTTTCTGTCTACCAGTACGATACGGTGTTCCCACGGGAATATTGGCTTCTGGGGGCCGCAAAGTGGGTAGCCTGGAGAAGATGCATGTTACTGTCTCTGAAAATGGCGGCTCCAGTGTTGCCTTATCTTCTTCTGACTTTCCAGTCAGAGTATCTGGTGTTGAATGTCTTGATCTGTGATTGGCTGTAAGAGGCAGTTGCATGGAGTGACCTGATTTTCTGGTGTTCGATATTGCAAGATCACACTTATGTTAATAACTTTCAACCCTTTCCCCTCAAACCAAATCAAATCTGTTCCTGTAACTCTTTGCTTATCTATCCTCTATCACACTTGGTACAGGGTAGGAGCATCGATATGGCGGAACAAACGGGTTCATATACCGTAACGGTAGGGGGTCTGGACTTTGAGGTCACCTATAATGATGTGGACGATCTATGGAGCGTTGCTGGGTGTGGTACTGAGCTGAACTACAGACCAAATCAAGGTCCAAACACCAGACAGGTGAGCTTACTACGCTGATAGGTTCCTCATCATCATCTTTGTTATTTTTTATAGGACAAATCCAATTTACCGTATCTTATCTTATGTTATCTATCTTATTTATCGTATCATCTCATTTAAAGGGATGTCTTGAATGTCAAGACAGAGACAACCAACATTTGGCTTTTCTTTAAGTGAATACTAGTAATGAATATGTGATATGTCATCAAATGTAAAATCTTACCAGGATCATTATCATCATTTGTTCATGAGAGTAATGTTTACCATAACTAGTTAAACAGGCAGACAGACAGACAGAGAGAACGTCAAACAGACAGACAGGCAGGCGGCAGACAGAAGAAAAGACAGATTTCAAGACATAAAAGTGATCTTTCCACCCACTTTCAGCGCCATACACCGGGCATCTGTGTGATGACCCTCCCTAGTGTGACCAGAGGCCAAGTCAGTGACGGCGACCTGTGTAACTTGGACAACACTTACACTGAGCTACCCTACCAGACTGTGGACGAAAAACTGATCGCTGAGATTATCGATCTAAATGCCGATTTGCCGCCAAGAGTAAACATCGAGTAAGACACTTTATTTATCTCGAAGTTCTAAGCTTACTACACAGTAGCCAATGTGTGTGAGAACAATAGTTTGAGCTCCTATGTAACACATTTATTTTAGAACAAATTATCCCATATAACTACTGCTCAAATTCTTATTCCAAACTAAACACTTTTTCTTACAGAAAATTGTAATTCAGAGTCATTTAAAAGTCCTGAACTAAGCCCGCCCCTCCAACTCAACAGTCGAATGTTTTAGCACTAGCAATGACCTCGTTCAAATTCCGTGGGCGTGGCATACTTTCAAATCCTATTGTCTGAAACATTCATTTCAAATTTACCAATTGTTTCAGCATCTCCACAATTTAACTTTAAAAGCGTCGAAAGGCCAATCTATTCAAATATTGTTGGTTATAAGTTGCATTGAATGAACTGGCTTTTCGAATAGCATTGTGATAATAACGTGTTCATCATAGATCATCTGAGCTGACACATTTATTCGGAAGTGAAAATCTTTATGCTGTACTTCAACAGCTACAACTGCGTCTGCTAGTCTCACTACTTTTACTGTTACTACTATGAATACTATGTTGGTCTTATTTGTTGTGAATCATCGAGCATTCACCAATCATAAAGTGATCACACAGAAATTCATAGCGGACCAGTTATGTCGATTTATTGGTTACGGTTTTGTGTTAAACTTTCCAATCTCCTGTCATGGTGATTATCTCAGCTGTACACAAACGCACAACAATGTAAGTTTGCGAGCTCAATATGCTCTTTTTCATTGCAGGGAATCGAATCGACAAAGCGATATAGACATTATTCTTATTATGGTTTAGACATATTTACAATCGACTACAAACATCATCACACATAATACTGGACATCAATATCACAAGATTTCAGGACGTGGGCGTGGACCTGGACATCACATGTGATAACTCATGATCTTTAAGGAGACCTACATTGATGACTAACATAAATAATCACAATAATCATAAACTGGACATTTTCTTTAAGGGAAGCAACTCTTGGCTAATAAACTATAAAGAGAAATAAATAGATCCCATAACAAACTACAAATACTACCGCGTCTGCTGTCACTACTACCACTTTCAAAACTATCATTATTTCTAGCTACTGCTGCTATTACTCCTACGACTACCACTAATTACTTCTACAACTATCTCTATCTCTAATACTTCTATTGTCACCACCATCACCACCACTACCACTACTATAGCCACTATGAAAAACACAACTTATTAACATCCTCTCGCGTGGAGGGACCCAGTGGCTCTGTGATTTGGCGTCTGCTCACGGAGAAAACGGACCGGGATTGACTCGCGGGTCCTGCATCGGGGGATGGAAGAACACGAAGATCGAAAACGCGCATTTTTTCAGTGACTCAACGGTCCCCTGGTTTCCTGTGGGTAAGGAAGCCTGACGTCTAGCCTTCTCGGATAAGGGCGAATATATTTCGGAGGTCCCGTGTGTACATTACATTAAAGAACCCTTGACAGTTCAAAATCGATGAAAGAGTAGGCTGCGTGCCGTTGTCCGGGCAAAATTTCCAAATTCCTACCCACAAAAATTCTCAGCAAAAATTGGCAACTTCTAATAAGCCGAGATAATCCTACTTTCTTAGGATTGAAAGGCTTAAGAAAAACAAACAAATCCTCTCATTTGTTGCAGTTATGATGTAACTGTTCATATATAGAAAACCCCATACAGTCATTTGTTGTCCTTTTGAGTTAAAAGTTACTGTCTGGAAACAAACATTTATTTCTTGCGGGATTTGCCAGGATACAATATGTGTCTATTGTAACTGAAAAGTGGTTTTCCAAAACATTCTCAGAAACTGAGGACAAGTTCCCATTCAATGTCTAACGATGCTAGCCTTTGCCACAGGATATATTGTTTTGCTTCTTGTAGACCACATTATACCCATGTACATTATCAAAATCATCAAAATCAATTTTGTTGAGCTTCACTTTAGCCCATGAGATAAATTCACTCTAAAAGTTGAAAAACCAACTACCTTTTATTCATATCTCACCTCTGTTACTTTAAACCAGCGCACCAGAGCTATCTCCAGTATGCACAGATATTGCCTACCACTTTGGTAACTGTGCCATCCAGGACCAGCCCAGAGTTATGGAGAAATGCTCTTATATTCTGACCCAGTTTAAAGTGAGGATCTGCCTGCAGTACAAGCGGGTGGATATACTGGCAACTTTCAGAGACTGCATGGCCGCTTACTGTTCCAATGATGAAACAGCGTAAGTGACAAAAGCTGTTGTGGTAACATACTTAGACAAAGAGCCGTTTTACTCAGTTTAATTATTTCCTTTCTTTTTGTAAATGTAACTTAAAGTGATATGGTAAAAGTAAATTGCGATGCTCTTAAAACAGACATTTTCAGGACATAATCCTTTTTGTCTTAGTAGCTAATGAGTCATGTGGACCTTTTCCAATAAACTCTCCAGTGCCACAAGAACTTTAAAGTTTTACCAAACTGTACCTGCGATTTCTCAAACGGGCTCAGCCTGTCTTAAAATCTGATCTGTCATCGAGCCAGACCGTCCCCCTGTCTCTTGACATCTTCTGAGCATGGACAAATCATGTCTTTCTTTCCTCCTTGACGGAACATTGCAAGACACAGCGGCTGATCACGTTTTCGTATATCAGAAGTGTACCATAGAAAAGTACAGTAGTCTGACGTTATGGATCACGTGCCTGGAAAATATCTAATATGGTGGATATGCTCGTCATTACTAACCTGTCAGCTCCCAGGTGGGGCTGTGTATCTCAACCAACCATCTGTAAAACTCTTTTGTTTTGTGATGTCTTGTTGTTTTCGCGTCAAGTTGCACCAGCACGCTCTTCTTACTTCAGCCTCGACCTCAGGTCTCCAAAGCTCGGTATCCTCTAGTCTGCCTTAGACTTTGCTTCCTTTAGGTTCCATGTTAGGCTTTTTCTGGCAATGCTGGTTTGCGGTTTCTCAGAATATGATCATGCAATACATCGACACGGACAACGATTTTGATAAGAACAATGATACAGCGTAGGTATGGGTGGAACTGTATGGTAACTAAACTGATGGTGAGTGACTTCATAGATTGAAACACAAGAGAAAACACTGGATATGCAACAGAACAAGTTAGAAGAGATTTACACGTATACTGTGCTTTATTGAGTTTGCTCTACTACAAACTGTTCATTTCCACAATGACATTATTTTTTCAAGGTCTGCATATTTTTCAAATGTGCTCAAAACCTTACTCAATCATCTAGAATCATAAGCAGATATTTATTGGTACCAAGTATCGATGTCGAAAACCACTACAAGGAAATTTCATTTTTGTCCGGCTGTGTCAATTTTCCAGTTGTCATCTTTTGGGAATAGGCTATTTAAATTAATTTTAATTCAGAATGGTAGTAATTATGAAGTGGACATTGCTCAGAAATCATTGGAATCACTCAGTCTGAGTTCAGGTCAAATTGATATGAGAACGATGCATATTATTTTTAAAACATTGTCTGTCAGAACACATTATTTTGTTGGTTTTTTACTTGCAGATGCAGTCGCTTAAAGAGCAGTGAAGGGATATATTGTGTCAAACCACTGAGGTCGTGTGATACTTGGACATCTCCCACACTACGCAGTCCGCTCGCACCAGCCTACCCAGAAGAAGGACCATCTACTGCATCTGCTCCTAGACCACCCCCTCCAGCCACTCCATCACCTCAGGTGACTCCTTTAGCTAAGAAGCCCTATGGGGTGACGCTGAAAGAGACAACCCCGGCCCCTGAAGTGACCAACAAACCCACTGAGCCCACAGAAGAGTATGCTCCACAACCTTCTCCCATAACACGACAGCCGAATCCACCACCATCAATCACTCAAAAGCCTAGAACTCCACCTCCAACGGAAGGGCCCAGTCCTCCTGCACCTAGTCCTGAGAACCCTGCCGAAGAGGAATCAAACCCAAGTCCTTCTGCTACTACGAGGAAACCAAGCGTTGCAACGAAACAACCAGAAAACATTCGAATTCCCAAACCAAGTAGTCCCAAAAGTAAATCCAAAGTAGAATCTCGCAGAACCAAAGCAAGTCTGAAGCCTTCCACTGTCAAGACCAAAAGCAAGAAATCTCCCAAATCTTTGAAATCCACCAAGAAATCTCTCATATCTTTGAAATCCACCAAGAAATCTCCCAAATCTTTGAAATCCACCAAAAAATCTCCTAAATCTGTAAAATCCACCAAGAAATCTCCTAAATCTTTGAAATCCACCAAGAAATCTCCTAAATCTTTGAAATCCACCAAAAAATCTCCTAAATCTTTGAAATCCACCAAGAAATCCCCCAAATCTTTGAAATCTACCAAGAAATCTCCCAAGTCTTTGAAATCTACTAAGAAAAGCCCCAAATCCGCCAAAACGGGAACTAAAGCCAAAAGTCCAAAAGGGTCCCTGTCTAAATCAAGTGGGAGAGGATTGATCGAGACCATAATGTCAGCCAAACATAACGTGATGAACGGAGTGACCGGCATGATGGGAATGGGAAGTCCAAAGAGCCACAAGTCCAGATCGCACGGCTCGGCAAAGAAAAGCAAGAAATCTCACAGCAAGTCCAAAAGCAAGAAATCTCACAGCAAGTCCAA
>JBCEWB010845876.1:0-16058 GCA_039654565.1 Peronia peronii
ATCTATCTATCTATCTATCTATCTATCTATCTATCTATCTATCTATCTATCTATCTGTCTATCTATCTGTCTATCTACCTACCTACCTATCTCTGTCTTTCTATCTATCGACCTATCTACCTACCTACCTCCGAACCGTCCATCCATCCATTCATCCATCTATCCATCCACTCATTCATCCATCCATTCACCCAGCCGTCCGTTCGTCCGTCCGTCCGTCGGTCCGTTTGTCTATCTGAATGTCTGGTTGTCTGTCTACCTATCTATCCATCTATCCGTCTGTTTACCTGTCAGTCGGTTGACTTGTACATCTGTCCCGTTTTAATTTTGTTGTGAAAAAAAATACAAACAAAAAAAAAATACAAACAAATAAAAACAAGAGGATAAGTTAGCGCAAGCAAAATGTTGGTTAATTTCTTATCGGAGTGCAGCGCTGCACCACCATTCGCCAACTCTCCCTTGAGGCCATTTACCCGGTTTTACAGTGTCCCATTTTCTACAGTCAGATAAATGGACGTGGATCCCTGAACAAGATACAAGAATGTTTTTACATAATCCATATCAGTCCGCAAGGTCGCTGGCTAAGCCTTGACCATAAATTAACAAAAGCTTTATATATCTGACCACAAAATGACATAGTGGCCGCTTTATTTGAGCCTTATATTCACAGGTCTTCTTTCGTCGAGATTATTGACGAGATATAACTTTGGTTATTCTGCGGTTGCGAAAGTGGTTACAATCCTCAGGAAGGTAGGGTGATGATAATGTCTTTGATAGAAAAGACGAAATTATTTGGAAAACATTCCGATACACAGTAGCCAGTAAGTAAATGGATTTGTTGGTCTTTAAACTGCTGTGTCCAACATTTTGTCTCTTATATCTGGGTGAGTGGATATGTCTTAATGCGTAAGTGAAAGAAGTTTATTCACATTTCACATCTCGTGAAGACTGGGTAAACCGAAGATTATGCAAGGGAAGCGCTATACGACGAAAAATAAGCAGACAGAAGACAATGGACTGAGGGATGAATAGATGGATGGATCGACGGACGACCGGACAGAAAAATAAACAGACGGACGGGCGGAGGTAGGGAGGGATAGATGGATGGATGGATGGATGGATGGATGAATAGATGAATGAATGGATAGACAGACTAACAAATTGAAAGATAAATAGATAGACAGACGGACAGACAACGAGACAGACAGACAGAGAGCATTGGTGAAATCCTACTGCATACGTGGACACAAACAAGGATAACACCGTAAACTTTTCAGTCGGCTAGGCAACAGAGATAGGCAGAGATAGAAAACGGAGAAGGCTGAGGCAATAAACGAACAGAACAAAAAAGAAAAGATTGGGAATGAGAGATCAATGAAGATATTTGTGTGAAAACAGATCTCTTGTCGACATTCGCTTCGCCCAAAGTGTGATTTGATCAATTGGATCTATTTACTGTACTTATTCACTTAGCCTTTGTTTTGTTTTGTTTTGTTTTGTTTAGTTTTGTTTTGTTTTAATCATGCAGTCATTTTGTTGGCTCAGTTCATCCTTGGTAATCTTTTCTAATCAAACTGTGGCGTAACTTTCAAATAAAAGCACATTAAAATCTGTAGAGATTGTTACATATGTTGACCCAGCCATAATGACAAAAAAAAAGGGGGGGGGGGCATGAAAATAATATTAATAATAGAAGAAATATAAAACAAAATTGAATAATGAAATACAAGAAGCATTTCAATTTTGGGAAAAGACAGAAGGTTTGGGAGAAAAACGGAAGAGGGAAGGAGATGGCAGATAGAGATACTTGAAGCAGAGATAAGGCATTAAAACAGTTTCAGATTTCACAGAGTGGGCCAAGTCTTCATTGCTCCAAGTGTAATCTTTTTGGACAGCCGCGGGTCTAGCTAGCTTCTCACAGGATTTGTTCAACGCTTTCATATCTTTAGTTACAGATTCTTTTCTAGCGCCTCTGTCTTTAACTCTCTCACCCTGTGTTTCTTGTCTACATGGTTCTTCGCCCTGTTCTTTGCTGCTAGCTGTACTCAAGTTCCTGACGCCGACAAACATCTTGAATAAACACAGGTCGAGTTTCAGAGCGAGCAGAGCTGGCTGGTCGGCTGGCTGGTTGTCTGGCTGGCATTCCATGCGTAAAAGGGCACGGACAGTTCCCGTGTCCGATGTAACGGCTGTAACGGCCCAGAGACGATGTATCGGTTACAGATTGTTTGGGTTATGTTGGCCACTTCAGGCCTCTCACTGTCCGCGCTAATAGACGGGGAAACAGCGTCGGATCTTGCTAAGCATTTTCATGCACCTCAATGTTGTAGTTACATATAGCATAGATACAGTTATTGAACATAATGACATAATTATAATACAAATATAATTATGGTTATAATTTTCCACTTAAAACATAGTAAGGCTATGCATAGTTTTATGCAATGTTCCATGCTGTTCAGCACAAATTACTGATTCTGAGTATTACAACAATAACAGTGATTATAATATTCCACGTTATTGAGCCCAAACTACAGTTTCTAAATACAGCTACAAAACTATTGTGTTGATCTATATTTAGTTATACTGTTTCACTTTATTATAACAACACAGTTATACTTGATCTAGTTCAATTGTTCTACATTATTCACCCCAAACCATGGATACTGAATATATTTTATTAGCAACACAGTTTATATATTCTGTAGTTTTCTATGAATTTCTCACAATATTCCCCCCCCCCCCCAACCCCTTGAAGTTAAACTATACAAACAAAATGTGTATGAAATTAAAGTTTAACGTCTTCTCAACCTTATATAGTTATAATGTTCAACGCTATTCAGCTCATATTACAACTCCTTTTGGTTGAACCCCATCTTTAGAACCAGGCTATTGCTACCAGATGGTCAAAACAGTCCCAATGGTCTATTGCTCCCAAGTGGTCTTAATATTGTAATTAAATCTTCCAAGTATATCCAAGGTACATGAATAAACCCTGTATTTTACCCTAACTCTTACCCTAACCCTAAGTTTAACACTAACTCTAATCCTAACTCTAAACCTAACCCTAACTCTAACCTTAGCCCTAACTCTTATTCTAACCATAACCTTAACTCTAACTCTAGCCCTAACCTTAACCATAAATCTAACCCGAACACTAAATCTAATCCTGACCCTAAATCTAATCCTAAAGCCACTTGGCCTGGTGTGAAACTTCTCCCTTCTAGATTCTTAACTACAAGTTCTAATTCAATGTCCCGATCAAATCAAACGATGCATTTGATTGGTCAAAAAGGAAAACCTGGTCGCAATAGACCACAGAGTCTATTTTGACCACCTGGTTGCAATAGTCAGTGCCCTATCTTTATTAGTATGGTTAGAAGCACTGGTAGAGATGGCAGCAATTTGTAAGTTGCAGCATCTATATTAAGAGAAAACTGTGAGAACAACAAGATTGGAGGTTTAGTATTGATGACCCATTTTCACGGTCAGCCAAATTACGTCGCTTTAGCAAGTACAACTGGCATACTACAAGCATTGTACAGAGGGAACACATCACTTTTTTCTCTTTTTATTCGAAACTCGAGATACGAAAATTCTGAAAAATTTTCCATGTGATGAAAAGTGTTGGTTAGGTTCGAAAATTTGGTTCAGTAATTCAATTTCTATCATATCGAGTTCCATATATTGTCATTGTTTCTTCTGATGTTTTTGATTCGTTGCTGGCACACAGCGTCTTATAATTATCTTAAGACATTTTTATAAAATGACGATGATGATGATGATGATGATGATGATGATGATGATGATGATGATGATGATAATCAAATGATGATGATCATGATGATAATGTATCATTTTTTGAAAAAAAAAATAAAAACACTGTCTTGCACAATTAGTGAAACACTTAATAAAAATTTTGGTTCATATACCGCAATATCATATTTATATTTTATATTTTTTCTTTGTTGACCCCAGAGGAACCAAAAGGCTATAAAATTTGGCCCATATAGTCAGTTTATTCAACGGCAACGTTTGAAGTTCTATATATTATTGTTTGTTTCTTTTAGTGTATTAATTTAGTTGCCGGTAGACAATTCGTCTTACATTTTAAGCCATTGGTATAAAATTACGTTACGTTGTTTGACAATCTTTCAACCTCGAGGGAGATGGTTAACTCGTAAAATGATGGCGATGAAAATGAAATGATGACGATGATAATGATGGTGAGGAGAAGGCACCCCCCCCCCCCCCAAAAAAAAAAATAAAAAATCCCAAATTTAATTTTCTCTTCTTTCCCTAACAAATAACAACAAGCTACACCCGCCTCTGATGGCGCCCCTTTTACCCCTAGCCCCTGTACTAGTGTTCTCTTACACTGCTACGTTCAGCAATGCTCATCAATGAAGATTGTGATGGAGCCCGGCGATATTCTATGTCTGTGAGTACGTGGTAATCTCACACGCACTCATCCTTAGGACGGGAGATGGTAACCCACGCTGAACACAGCGAACAGATGCTGATGACGGCTGGACAAGGAAGGCATCAGTGTCCGGTTACTGGCCAAACAAAGACATGCTCAGCCCAGACGGCTTCAGTGACCACAAGCCGTCAGAGGAGATAGACAAGAGCAACAAACATGGAGAAAGAGAAATGTTAGTCCGGCTGTCTCAGCCACAAAGCAGTACCGGCACTACTGCAACCAGCCGCCCAAGTTTATGGTAGATGGATTTTAAATCAGCTGCAGTATAAATCTTTTTCGTTTCTTTTTTACCAGATCATTATTATTGTTGTTAAATTTGTCGTTGCAATTTGTGTTGTTTTTATCGTCGTCGTTATTATCGTTGTTGTTATTATTATTGTCCTTGCTTTTGTTATTGTTTATTTTTACTCCAGACTATCAGAAATAACACTAAAGCTAAAAGATTATCGCACAAAGGCTAGCTGTTCATACTTGGAAATGTCACTATAGAGTCCAAGCAATTGTTTGCAGTTCAGATGATAAATCTTATTCTGGAGCAATCATCATCGACTTTAACAAAACAGTAGTTACTGAGTACCGGTACATTGTGTAATACAGTGTGAGAGAGAGAGTTTCAGCTATAATTCACAGCCATAACTGTAACCAAAAAAAAATATGCCTATTCATCACCAATCAGAGACTGTTTCATTGCTATGATTTAACGATCTAGATTGAATTAGGAGAAAGCTATTACGGCTATTTATTCCAAATTCATGACTGATTTTCTATTGATCAACAATTGAACATCATTTACTAAATGTCCTGGGGCGTGAAGTCACTCAAAGCTTTACTGAGAACGCACGGATGCACCAAGAGACCGAAACACTGATTTACACGAGTAACCAGCATATTTATAGAAAACGGGAAGAGCAACGCTGGACAGCTGGACACCAAAGGAAAACGTATTTGACTGAAATGTCCAACTAATAACTTACTTTATGCTTAAAATAAACAATAATAATCTGCAGTATCGACGATTTATGCATTGAGTAAATTGATGGAATTGGCCAAGTTGTCGAATCCTGCTGGTTGTTGTTTAAACCCTCTTGAGGGCAAGACTAGATCTAAAGTATCTCTAGCGTATTTTATTCCTTTGTTTTCTAACCAAGCGCCCTGTCTTTAACGTTATTTTCCTCTCTGTAGCTTTCTTCTTTATGCCCGTTTCTTTATAATGGATTAGTCTTTCTCTCTTACGGTTAAGCCACAGGGGACGGCGAAGCACGACAATAGCAGCATAATATGAAGTAGGTGATTGTGATACAACAAAAGGAGTTGCATAAACAATAAAAATGGCATAGACAACAATAACTACAGGGGTAGATAATTAATGCCAACATATCTGATAACACGCATTGCCAAAAAAGATGATGCCAAAAGAAGTCAACAATAACGTTAGCTTTAAGAAGAAGAAAAAAAGAAAGAGCAGGGAAGGTGAAAAATGAGAGGGAAACGGGAGGGGTGGGAGGGGAGGGGGGGATGAGAAAGTGGGAATAGGGAGTCCGTGGACCGGCAGTCTGACGTGTCCACCCTGTCATCCATTTCTCACTTCTCTCTTTTACATTATGAAATATAGGCCTCTACTAACAATTTAGACCTTCCATCTCATCGTCCATCATGAAAACTGTGCACATGGGACAAGTTGTGCGGCAAAGTGCACCTTGACGGCTATCGGTATATGATTTTCATAGCCATCGGTACAATCTGTGATAACTATTATTGTATATTTTATTGTAGATCTACGTTTTTAACCCCTGAAGGTCATCAATGCCGTGTTTGGCATAATGTAGCCATAACCCTTAAATAAAATCTAATACTCTAAGATTCTCACTCCCGCCCCCGCCCGCCCCCCCCCCCCTCTTCTCCCCTTTCCCTCTACTTTCCTCGGATCCCCTTTTCTATATCTGTCATCTCCCTTCTCTCAGCCCCCCCCCCCCTTTTTTTTTCGATCCCTTCCCACATAACACTCTCCTGTCACAGTCTAGCCAGACTGACTGCGAGTCCTAGCAGCTCTCTAAAACGTCTATTCTGCATCCTGCAGGTTTATCAGCACGAGCCAGGACTTGATCCCCAGTAATAGCCGTTGATAGCTTTGGGCTGATACACTGGCCCACAGCAAACACAGTGACAGACATATATGCCAAGAGTGCTCTGTCTTTTGAATTGACCCTAGCTGACCTTAAGTGGCCCTATATGACCGCAAGTAAAACCTAAAGCCGCAAACCACATTTCATTATGAGAGATCGGCTGTCACATTTGAGACTGTCCTTATCTTGTTAACAAAGACATCTTGGGGTTTTTCATCATTCCAACAAACAAAAACAACAATAACAACATAAAACATTACACAACAGCACTGTGCTGATCTCAGTACAGAAGTGCCTGCAGCGTTCTGACATATTATAGGAAATAATAATAAATTGATCTGTAGGCTTTGTTTTGCTTATGAACTGTGACATGCACCATCAGTTGAGGATGAACAAACCGAAGAGATTGACAAAACTAAAAAAAAATCAAGGAAAAACAATTTTCCAAGGAGAAAAAGACAATAGTTTTCAAAAATGTTTTTAAGATGGGGGGGGGGGTGATAATATAACGGGAGAGACTGATTTCCGTCCCAGAGAGATGGGGCTCAGCAAAATCGCTATTCTGGTGTAGTTTCACTGATACTCAGCATGATCCTGCAAGCTCCAGTGCTGGATGTGGTAACTAGTAGATTACCCCTCCCCCTTTTGTTTTTCAAAGGTTCTCCCCCGATGTGTGACAGGCATCTAATGTGACCCAATTTTAATCATACTGGTAGTAACAGAGATTTCAAATGACCCAATTTTAAACAGATTTTAAATTTATCTGGTTGCAGATCCCAACACGAACACTGAGTGGGTCAAACAGATTTGTGATGATGGAAGGGGACACCACAATGAGTTGGTCCACCTGAAAAATAAATCAGTCTAGATAGCCCTATAAAAGAGCTGAAAGGCTTATTAAAAACGCAGGCCAATTCGATGACGCACATTGCAATATCACTATTATGGCATCATCAAATGGGCATTCAAATGAAATCTGCAAGAAAAGAGGATAAGTTGTTAGCCAACAGATCCTTTGGAGGCCAAGCTTGGACTGTGATGTAAATAGGAGCGGTTATTAAAAGAAGGAAATGGTGAACGTGTCTAAAACGTGGTGAGATGAGGTCTTCGTTTTGAGGCCAACACAACAGAAAGAGTGACACAAGATCTTGATAGTTCATTGAGAAGAAGACTTGTCTAACCAATGCCTGGCTAGGATGCAGATATAAATGCCCAACAACAGCCGACGATGTCTTCTAGCTCTAATATCCTTTGTTTTGGTTTTCATTATCTAATAATAATCGGTTCTATCCGCGCTAATCACAAGGCTCACTTTTCCTCTCTGGCATAACTTTGAAATAGGCCTACCCGACTGAGTTGTAGATAATGCCATTATCTGAATCTGTACTGTTTATTTCAAGAATAAAGAATTTTTTTTTTTTTTTTGGTCAATCCATTTCATTTATCAAGGGCAGGAAGGCTCCGTCTGGTTTTCAACAGACGACTTAAAAATTTTGTATCAACAATGTGATGCTTTGAAATACAACAAAATGAATGCCTAATTCTGGCGCCGGAAACTATTTTGTTTAAGGTAAAGCAGCGTGGGTGAGATAGTTAGGCTATCGAGTTTCCTCCATCGGCTTGTCTGAATGACCCTGGCTAGCTCCCCATGCAAGTGATACGGCGCCCAGACAGGAGGGATAAGCACAGATAATTGGCCAGTAATGGGTAGATAAACAGCCATAACTCATTTGTATGTGGGATCCATGCTGGGCTCCCCTCGCTACATTGCTCGCATTCTGGAACATGCCCGTGCGCCGCAAGTCAATCTTCTCAGCTGGGTAGAAAACATCGGGTGGTGATCTACAAATCTTCCTACTCTGGGATAAACAACGGAAAATAACGCAGCACTCCTACAAGAAGAAAAAGAAGAAGAAGACGGAGAAGGAGAAAAGAAAAACAATTTAAAAACATAAAATAGGTCCGGTAGTGGGAATTCCTGGTGGTCAGTTTACATTCCAAGGTGGCCAGACGTGAACTTTCTCCTGCCTGGTCAAAACATCATGTTCGCCTTTTTTTCTGTTTTTGTTTTATGACTGTCTGCGACCTCCTAGCAACCACTCTCGTTCTTCTCCGAGATTCACCTATGGCCACTCGCTTTTTTTTTCATTTTCATAAAACAACAGGCTAATAAGAAAAAAAAAAGGATAAATGCAGAACCATCATATATACATGTATATAAAAAGTTTCAGCTCAACAAAAACGATCCAAAAAGTTGTTGTCTGTGCTTTCTTATATTTGATTCCAATGCTTTCCTCAAATTTATTTCAGAATCTTCTTTGACACCAACGTCTAATCTGCATGATGAAAGAACACATCAGAGAAAGCCTAGCTCAACAAAAACAAATAAACAAAACAAAAATGAACAATCTTTTATTCGTACTTTGTAAATTTAATCAGCCATCTCCTGTTTCATAAGTAAACAAGACAGACGCAGAGATTATAGTAATCTCACATTTTCTTATGGTTACGACAATGTCTCGCCTACTTTTTTTTTTCCGCCCAGTTATAAGCAGATGGACTGAAAATAGTCAAGTAATATCACTTTATATTTTAATGAACCAAAATACCTTCAAAGTTTGTAACTGTCTGAAAAGAATAAAAAGAAAAGAACATCTCGGTGACTGGCAAGAAACTCGTTGTTCGCACTGAGCTGACTTGTGGGATTGAAGCTAAATCAAATGCTCCCTTCTCAACAAATGTCTTTGCTCGTGGCTGGGATTCCAACAAAATGTAGAACTATTTTCCTATTTTCATCTAGATGCCACAGATGCTCACTGGATTGAAAGCTTCCGGAGGTGTCAATAAATTTATAAACTCTTTAGATTAAATACCGTGGTGTGAAGCCAACTTGTCAATGTGCGAGTAAAAATGATTAAATTTTGATTTTGCTCTTGATTATAACTAGTTAGTTGGTAATATTGCAGAACTTTGAGCTTTCATGTATGGGCAAAAAAAAAATCAGGAGTGAATTTTTACCACAAGCTGGAATAATTCATTGAACATGTGATATTCTCATGAAATCTCAGGTCTCTGTCTTCAATTAATGGCATAAAAGGTAACCCATATTTGATGTTGTGTAACGGTTCGACAAAAGTTAATGCAATCATTAGAAAACAAGCATTGCCCTCAAGCAGAAATTGCAAACTAATAATCGGTTCGATCTGTCTCCATCTCCGTTCTAAATAGAATATAATTTGTAGAATCTGCCATTAATATGTCAGTTTATGTGAATTTCTATGCGCATTCACAGTCTGTGAGTTTGTTCAATGTCCACAGCCTACCAGATGGTAACAGCATATTTGAAATGAAGGAATTCGGCTTTAGAGGCAGAGAGGAACCAAAGAAAATGGAGCTGGGCGGAGTGGAAGAGAAAACCCAGAAGAAACCAGCTCTCTTTCACCGTAGTCATACATCTGGCCAAAGAAAGACACTTTCATCTTACTCGATGCTCAAAGGCGTAAGAGGAATTACAAAACTAAAAACAAAATCTTATTTGCAACCAATCAGCTATTTATAACTACATGTTCATTATAATTGTTGTTATGGTTGTTCACTTTCTTGTAAATTTTTGAGGTGACTTCAAGAATAAAAGGATTCTAGCAATAAAAAAGAAGCTTCAAAACTAAGGCATGTGCTTTTTTTTTTAAACTAGGGAATTCTTTCCATTGAGAAGAAAAGAGCCAGCGATTTGTCCAATCTTAGAATGTTGAAGCGGTGCCAGGCCACACAAAACGATGCGCTTTGATGTTGTGTGTCAATCATTCATGCCCTTCTGTGACCTCATCCGCTCGGGGATGTGGCAGCTTCAGGTGATAGCCCCGTCCTAAGACCTGGTCAAACGGGACCCGTTTGATGCCGAGCGTGCCCTAATCGTGGACAAATTACCCGTTATAGAACTGTTAGGGTACTCTGGACTTAGCGATCTGACTGCGGGAACTAGGGATATCTTGGGCTGTGTGCCTTTGTTTGACCTCACAGTGGCGCCATGTTGACATGGAACAGCATCGGAAACCTTGTGGTTAATCTCTCAGCTTCAATAGGGGAAACTGTAGCCATTTCTGTGTGTGATGGACGTTGGCGGGGTGTTGGCTGAGACAATCGAGTCTAGAGGTAGACATAAGATGATTATATTACTTTCGAGAACATTTGGCAGTGAGTCAGAAAAGCTTTCTTACTTTTGCTTTTCTTCTTTCACAAACACGACATTGATTTTGCACTAAGTGATATTATATTATCACAACTAAATTAAGAGCACTTGACAATGAAGAATTCAATTATTTTGCTCTAGAATCCGGAGAAATAATTCCAATCTTCTAGTCAGTTCACTCTGAAAGTAAAGCTGACAGTGCCCTCAGCTCCTTCCTCGTATAATAGACTTTAAAAAAAAGTAAATGTGTAGATTAATTTCCTTTTTCAAGACTGTCTCTCATTCCGTCATTTTGTTGACAACGAGCTGAGACAAGTTGCTACTGATGTGTGACATGACTGACGTGATAGGATCTTTTTTCATTATTCATGGTTTAATTAATTTCACTAGGCTACAACATTTGTAGTCTTATTTTGACGAAATACGTCAGATGCGACAAGACTTAAAAAAAAAAAAAAACGAAAAACACTGTTACAGGATCAAAAAGCGACAGGCTGATGACAGCCAATGTAATAATAATTATCAATGATAACATCAAACGGTGAAGATTGATTTCTGAGACTGAAAACTGTCTATTCATAGCATTACAAATAAAACAATGCTGACAATTTTGACAACGTGGGAGACTTTGAAGTTCTAGTTTATCATTCCTCTATGGCTCGTTGCTTAATATCAAGGACTTTATTATAACCGCTGTCACAGAGTGAATGAGTTCTCACGCCGAAGTGCCGAACGATTTGACACCAGCTTATCTCCATGTGTGCTCGTCTGTGTTATAACAGGCATGGATTTCTTATTGAAACAAGGTTAGTCTCAACATGTGAAAACCGAACGAAATCTTCATCACTGTAGCAGTGGTGAAATCTGACTGAACTGGGCCCTGCCTCAACTAGTGAGATTTTCACACGGCAATATTTCCGTCGTTGCTTTTTACCATCTTTCAGTGGGACAAGATGGAGAAATCAGCATTACGAGACCCACTGCTGATCGTAAATTATGGTATTGTTAATCGTGTGCAATTGCTCGCTAAATCTCTCTATTGACACAGCAGGAGACCTCATTTGAATATTTATGCTTTTCACCTAGCAATAAACGCAAGCTTGGGAAACAGCCAAAGTGAACTATATATTATTACACGGACGCCTCTGCCGACTTGGGATTTCCATATTATTATATAAACTTCGGCGTGAAATTACCACTAAGGCGCCGGTGCTGCAACAGTTGGAAGTGTTTGGGATAACTTGTCAGTGTAACTAGCGTTAATGTCCCATTTTGTGCAAAGGTTTGTTGACTCTGGGCTCTCCGCAGGTCTGGGCAGTCTGAGAGTGGTCAGCCAACGGCCTGTCACTGGGGAGAGCAAACAGCTGCACCGTTTGTCGACCCGTTTGTGTGTTTGTGCCCGTGTTTGTGTGTGTGTTTCTGCAGTTTGATGATGGGCCAGGAACAAACTGTCTGGCATGTTTGGTATCCAGAGGCCCATGGGTTTGCCTGTCACAGGCCTGCCCGCCCTCAGCCTCTCACACAGTAACAAAGTGGACATTGTAGCCAGCAGGGTCTGCCGGGCCGCCTCCGCACTGGGGCCAGCGAAGGACAAGGAAAGGGGGTTAACCCTTGAGATATCAAAGGACAGATATTTTCACAGACTCGCTCATCATATGCTGCATTGAAAACATATCTTTGGAACTGTCTGCAGTACGATAACCTGATATGCACACTGCATCACCGTAAGGCATCAGTTATCATTTCTTAAACACGTTATTAATAGTATGTCATCGTAGAACTCTTAGCAGCCTAACATTTTCCATTGGCTGGTTTAGGGTTAAAGAAATGCGAAATGGGGTTGAGGAGAGGAGGGAGAAGGTTATTAAAACCTCTGCCTCTCCCCCTCCCCTCCCCCGTCCCCCGCCTCTTCCGGGAGGTTTAGGCAAATCGAGCTGTGCTGTGACATAGAATGGCAACGGTAGTGTTCTTCAATAGAAACACCCGTGATGCTTAGTGAGAGCTGGATCTGATCGGACAGGATTTAAAGTATAGGTTGGTTATGAGAAAAAAAAATCTATCTTCTCTCACTCTCTGTCTTTATCCTCACCTCCTTCTCTCTTACTCTCATTCTCTCTCTTTCTCTCTGTCTCTGTCTCTTTCTCCTCCCCCTCCCCGCCCCCCCCCCTCCCTCTTTGTGTCATTACTTTGATGTATGCAAGAAGTGGTGATGCTGCAAAAAACTTGAGATTAATATTGTGTAAACATGTATTCTGTTTGACAATACCGGATGTGATTTCTTTCATGGCTGAGGTCCATCCTGAAAAAAACAATATACTACAATATGACATCGAGTTAATGCCATGTATACATCTAAAACGTGGTAACTTGTGCTTTTTTGAATACCATTATTGTGTTACTGCGAAGCAAAATAGAAAACACATGTGGATATAGCAGTGATGTCTGGGTTTTGTTGTTGTTGTTGTTGTTGTTGTTGTTGTTTTTTAAAATAAATCTCAGAAAACTGAGACTACAACTTGAATGGGACTTAAGCTATATCCAAGTGGTGAGCTTGAAATATTTGCATGATTCAGACCCACTGCTTTGAAGGCATGATATTATGTTTACTTTTATTCTTAAACCCAAGATATTATGAGCTCTTATCAATCTGTAACTAACCTGACTGAAGTGAATACAAAATTGCCTCACAGACACTCCCTCACACTTCGCAATCGTTTGTCATAGCCAGTAAATCCCTCAACTTCAAAAGAAACTTTATTTGTTTTTAACAGAGACCATTACACCAACGCTATTTTTCATAAGATAGAATAAAGGTACCTTTGTGACGGCTTTTGTCACATTTCTCTCATTTCTATATTGTGTAAGTTTATCAGAAAATGTCACATAAGGTATTTAAATAAAGGTCACGGAGGAACGAAACATAAAACAAATAGCATGCCTTCAGAGGCTCACAAACGGATATCACAAAGATAAAACAAAAGAGCTGTTAATGGATATCACAACGATAAAAAAACACTTCATGTACCCACGAGTCTGGTCAGACAGCTCAGCCTCAGGCAACTACATCATAGATTTATTAACCCTCTACTTCAAAGGAGAAACCACCCTAATTTCTCTATCCACAGGGGTTATAAAAACGTAACCGAAGCCTTTTCTTTTGTAAGCTAGGATAATAAACGTGTAGAGCAGCTCGAAGGAAGACATTAGAAAGATCGAAAATAGAAATGAACTAGACATAGAATTAAGAAAATGGAAAAGGCAAAGAAAAGATTTCCGATAACAGTTACTTCTGATGGGTAAAAAAAAAATCATTAAAAAAACACAAAAAAACAAAAAAAACAAAAACAAGAAAACAAGGACAAAGAACCCAGGAAGTAAAGATCTCACGCACCACCGCACTGTTCTAATAACATTTTGGCTTTTTGTGTCATTTTGTGTTCGTGTGCCTTTTGTCCTTTTTTTAAAATCCAAATAGGGAGAGAATGTACTAACTGTATTTCATGGAAATGATGATGATGATGATTACAGTTGTATTTGGTGAAGGTCCCGAAAAAACAGAATAAAGAATAGTTCTCTGATTTTTGACGGAACTTCATGGTATTCCTGGGAGCTCGCTCGGCCTATTTCAATTTTTATTCATGAATTCTCTACATACATGTAGTTATTAATTTCTTTCAATTATTAAGCTAGGTGCTGGTTGACAGTCAATGTCTTAAATTTTACGACAATTCTATAAAATGATGGGGATAATGAATGTGGTCGCTATTATCCGCTCTTATATTTCAGTAGGTTATTTCCTTTGATCGTTGTTCAGTGCATTAAGTTAATGTACTAGTACCAGTATCAGAAAAAACAAACAAAAAGTAACCTTACCACTTGACAGTTACTTGACAGTTATTACTCTTGTTATACTCAAGATGTCAGAAAGACAGCATGCTCTGGACAATTTCTTTAAAGTTTTGAAGAATTCTGGACAAAAGGATTGTTAATCCTTGCAAGTGCTTTGAAGTTAACTACAGACTTAAATTGACTTTTCATCATATCATCATAAGCCCAAAAGACTTCTACAGGAGTTCGTCACAACCACCGTTACAACATAAGCAGCATAAAGGAGAATACACTATCCAGGATCTTAGAAATCGATAAATGTTTGCAGGTAGAACGATAGTCAAGCGTTGCAACTGTAAGACGTACAAACTCCAATTTACGCAGTTTAAATTTCTTCAAATTACATGTTGTACTATAACTCCCAAGGACAGGCACTGGTTTTCATCATGGATTCCCATGGAACGTATAACTAACAATAAGGAAAAATAGCGAGCAGAGAAAAAAAAAACAATGCTTTGTCTAGGGTATTCAAAAGCGTAATGATTTCTAATAGAACGATGTTAAAAGTTGCTTGGTAAAGGAAACTAACAAAAACTGCAAACATTAAGTTGCCCGAAACGAACATAGGCCCCAATGATTTTTATTGGCTTCCATTATAGTTTTGCCATACAGCATATAACACAAGATGCTATAGCAGGTTCTTAGAAATGTGTTGTCTTCTGTATAGAATATCAAGCATTACAACTGTAAACACAAACAAACAAACAAACAAAACTGACAACAAATTCAAAATAACAGTTGGCTCAATTTTTTTGCTGGCTTTCATCCTGGCTTTCCCATGCAGCATTTTGAATTGAAAACCAAACAAAGTGCCAAATTAGAGAATGTCGCAGCCCGGCGGAGAATGTAGCACACTGGGCGGACACACAAACGTGTATCGCCAGTCGTTAGCCAGCTTTCAGGGGCAAACAAATTGAAACAAAGCTGAGAATTGGTGTTGGAAGTTTGAACAGGCCTGTTGCAAGAAACTGAGTTTCTCAGGGCAGTCGGTGGGGTTTGGCATTGTCTCACATTTGAGAGTAACACTAGCTAGCGGCTCCATGTTGTGTGGAGACGTTATGTAACTGCCTGGGGTAAGGCATGCTGGTCCAGGTTCTTTTTTGATGTCCTCCGTCAATCAGTCTATTCTACATCTGCCTCATGGTATTTTAAACCATCTCCTTATAAGGACATCGAGTGCGTTCGTCTGTCCCTCTCTCTATCTTTCTTTGACTCACTCTAGCACACTCGTTCTCTTTCTCTCCACATTGTAATATACTTTTTCTTTTCCATAGGGGCAGTAATATTTGTTCCACTGCTTCTCTCTCTCTCTCTCTCTATCTATCTATCTATCTATCTATCTATCTATCTATCTATCTATCTATCTATCTATCTA
>JBCEWB010845987.1:0-16057 GCA_039654565.1 Peronia peronii
TATGTACATATGTACCTACCTACCTACCTACCTACCTACCTACCTACCTACCTACCTACCTACCTACCTACCTACCTCCTACCTACCAACCAACCAACCAACCAACAAGGCATGGGAAGTTGTACATGACTTGTTGTGCCCTCTCTCCCCAGCTGTTTTACTACCTGTGTGCTGGAGCCTTGAACAATCTCCTGCTGAGGAAAGATATGTGCAATTGGTCGAAAGGCATGCAGATACGGTTAGTTATGTCAGTCACAGTTTGTTTGTGTGGGGGTTTAATGGCAGATCGGCACGATCACGACTATATTGTGCCAAGCACGGTAAGATATGTTGACACATCAAAAAGGCTGATCAAGTATAAAGAAGAAGAGAGGAAAGAGAGCAAGACAGAAGACAGGAGTGAAGAGAGAGAGAAGAGATGTCACCTCTGGAATGTTGAGGATGGCTTTCCATGGGAGACTTCTCACTGACAGCGCAGCGGACTTTCACCATCTGCAAGTGGGAGCAAAGAACCTACTTGTATACCCTGGGCCTCCGCAAGGGGCCAGTGAATGTGACTGATTGTTTTGTTATGTGTAGGGTTGTTTGTTAATGTGACAGGCAAGATAGCCAGCCGCAAGTGGCTGAAAGGCAAAAAGAAAGTATCATAAACATATGACTGATGAAAAAGAACATAACATAAAACATATGACTGATGAAAGGGATTGTAGTGTAAATACAAGTGACCCAGAAAAAGCAGAACCCATTCAAGTTTTATTAAATTCCACAAAGTTCCAGCAGATTTCAAGCTATGTGCTGGACGTAAGCTTCAGTCTTTATACATTCATTCAGTCTCCATATATGGCAACTGATTGTACGTATATGTTTGACATGCCAGGTACAACCTGAGTCATTTAGAGCAGTGGTTACGAGACAACAGTCTGCACGAGTTCGGAGCGCTGGCTGCCCTTGACCCCATCATTCAGGCCTCGCAGCTGCTCCAGGCTCGTAAGAACGACGCTGACGTGGACAGTATCTGTGACATGTGTACCAAACTGACTACAGCACAGGTAAGGGTCACAAATGTGGATAGAAAGAGAGAGAGAGCAGAGAGAAAGAGTGAATGAATGAGTGAGTGAATGAGTGAGTGGAAGTGAGTGAGTGGTGTGAGTAAATAACTGTGAATGAGAGAGAGTGTGATTGTGCGATTGTGAGTGAGTGAGTAAGCGTGAGTGTATGTGTGGGAGTGAGTGAGTAAATGAGTGAGTGAGTAAGAGAGAGATGAGAGAGAGAGAGAGATGGGATAACCTCAGACACTTCAGGCCATCATACTCAAGTATTTGTGAAGCAGTTGTCTTATGCCCAGGGCAAATGAGTCGGAAGTCGCGGCGGGTGATTTCGAGCTACAGTTGTTTTTTACCGTTTTTTACTATTTTCTGACTATGATACCGAAATTTTTCTTTTTCCAGGTCAAAAAAGATTAAATGGTCGTTTTGTGAAAACAAAAAAAAATTTAGTATCTTAGTCAGAAAGTAGTTAAAAACGACCGAAAACGGTCATGGATCTTTATTGCCTGGCGCGACTTCTGACTCATTTGCCCTGGTCGCAAGACATTTCTTTTCTTTGTCTCTCATTTTCATCTCTTGCACATTCTCTCACTCTTTTCTCTTCCAATCCATTCACACCGTTATATTTTTTTTACCATCATCTTCCTCCTTGGTCTGTAAAAATTCTCACTAAGTACATCTCCGTGCATGAATTTGATTAGCACATTACAGACCTTGTGTTTGTCTCTCACGTTCTCTTTTTTCACTTTCTCTCTCTCTGTCTCTTCCACTCTCTTTGTTTCTTTTTCTGTGGCATATTCTCTTTCTTTGCTCTCTCTTGTGCTTTCTGTCTCTCATTCTTTCTCTTTCTCTCTGTCACTCCTGCTTTCTTCTTCTCATTTACACACACACTCTCACTCACTTTTTCTCCCCCTCTCCCACTTTCTCTCTCCTCTCTGTCTTCACTTTTGTATTTTCTCTCTTTCTCTTTCTATTTCTTCTTACACATAATCTTTCTCTCTTTCTCTGTCCATCTTTTTCTTTCTCTCCTTCTGTCCTCCCCCCCCCCCCCATCCTCTCTTTCTCCTCCCATACCCTATATCAGATTACTCTCTTATTTTTTTTTTAACCCCTCACCATTTTCTCAGATTGTGAAAATCCTCAACATCTACACACCTGTGGATGAGTTTGAGGAGCGCGTCCAGATCTCGTTTATCCGCAAGATCCAGGCCAAGCTGAAGCAGCGAGACACCCAAGGCTCAGGCGGCAACACGCTGTTGATGGATACCAAATATAGCTACCCCGTGACCTTCCCCTTCAACCCAAGCTCCGTAGCTCTGGAAACCATTGCTGTGCCGGAGCAACTCCATCTGGGCTTCCTTATAAGGCATTAGTTGTCTGTCTCAGTTATTTCCCCTGAATGTGTGTATTATTAGTGGCATTGACGGACATGACCTAATTTATGACTTGTGAGACTGATTGGTGCCTGGTGTACGGAAAATGACATGGTATTGTTATATTAATGACATGTATAGATATTTGTATTGTTATTGTAATGGTGTGGAAATATCATTGTGACATCATGGAAATATAACAAAACATGGATGTCATCATCTGTCATTAAGCGGTGGAAGGGACATTGTCTTGTCATTAAAATGACAGGTAAATGTCAAACGATGTTGAATGTCAATGCAATGTCATGGAAATGTAACAGTGTTAAGATGTCATCATTTCCTGTATCCTGTAGATATGGAAATGACATTGGTGTCTCACCATATTGACATAAAAGTGTCATCACAATGTTTTTATAATGACATGGACATGTCATCAAGTCATCATTTTACTTATTGAAAATGTCATATGTATGTTTAAATGATGTGTGGTTATGATGTCATATTGACCTATTTGTATGTAAAAGGGAGATAAAACTTTTGTTTTATACGTTGTAAATTAATCTTAATTTATGAAAACACTTCAACATTCAACAGTTACTTGTGTGTTTAGTTTTCATGATAGTTAGTATTCCCTTGTTTCATCTGTAGAATCACAGAAATAGAGAGTGCGATGAAGGGAATCATTTTGTTCTGGAAAATTGCTCATATTTTTGTTTTTCATATGTTTATTAGTTTGTTAGTTCATTGTTTGTTGATGTTGTTGTTATGTTGTATGTTGTGTTTATTTTATGACTGAACGTACACATTGATTAATGGAAGGGATGTCACGTTCTACCCAACAGTTATGTTAATGCTGCGTTATATAAGTATCTTGTACGGCTGTGATGCTGTTCCCCCTTACTGTGAACACAAAGCTGTTTGCATTTGTAGTTGCATGCTGTGGATGTGAATTGCTTTCTAAAAGTCTTGTATCCACTGGTCATATCCGCTGGTCACATTTACTAATCATATCCCATGCTTGTCTGGCCAGGTCTTTGCTTGCACTGATGTCCAGCCAGGTATTGCAAGGTACAGAACTCCCTGGTTGCATAGTTGTAACAGTTCGCTGTTCCTTCTAGTGTCTTTGCAGAGCTAGTCGATATTTATTTATTTACTGCATCGCTCGCTATGCAACTTTGCAAGATTTTTTTTTTTTTTCAGTAGTCACTTGCTTCCATTAATCGCTAAATTGCACAGTAAAACTCAGGATGTGAAATTATCTTATCCTAATCCTACTCTGACCCTGACCCTGACCCTAACCCTAAACCTAAACTATCTACTCAGGCTTTTTTAAAGATCAGTTGTCTTCTCTTGAGGTTTGCAAGCCACGCCATCAATATTTCACGCAAGCCAGAAATATGCAAGTATCCAGTGGGCCAGGCTTTTTTCCGCTACTTTTGTGCTTGCGTGTTGTTTATCATTTCAGAGTTACCTTCCTTACTGTCGCCTTATTTCGACAGTTTTCATCTTCCATGACTCCAGCAACTTAACTCTTTCACTGTCAGAGCTCTGATATTTTCAGATCACTGCATAAAATCATTGATTCTACTCAGCCGCCTGTGGTTAAATTTCAATCTTAACTCTGGGATATTTGCCTTAAGAAATCTTTGAAGTTGGCAGATGCTATATCGAAGATTTCAAATTAACTTAATGAATTATTAATTATTATTAATGAATTAATTGTTTTTCCAGCAGTGAAAGTGTTAAGTCCAACTAAGTGCAGACTGAATTCATTTGATTGATAACATTTTTCTAGCACAAAAGTGATTCTCTGACGTGTACAAATCAAAACTCATCTCTGTAGATTTACTAGAGGATCACACTTATATGCAATGTTTTCCTGGTTAATCGTCTGTAAATCATGATTCAGTTGCATGTCTTGTCGCCTCCGTCTTGTTTTGCATATTACAAACTACTTTTTTTGTGTTGTATACGTTTGAATTGTTGAATTAGCAGCAGAAAAATTTTACTGCCTCTTTTATGTCAAAATATTTTGCATTGTTGTCTTCTTTTTTTTTTTTGTTCTGTCGCCGCAAATATATTTTGTTGTCCTTTTGCAAAACATGTCAAACTTCTCAGTCAACTTGGAAAACTGTCTGTTTGGTCATTTTAGGTCTAGGAGGGTTAAATGTTATATGTTTGTTTGATAAATGAAACTGAGACTTTACTGGGAGAACTTCATACGTCCATTTTTTACACATTTGAGAAAAGTGAAATTTTGTTTTTGAAGACTTCTATGCTCCTTTGTTAGTTGAAGTTATTGAATAGAATCATTTGCTTTGGACAACAGTGGCTGTTCCTTCTGATCTTTTTGGGTGGGATAGTTAAGATTCAGGACTCAAATCCATAGACTACAAGTTTGAAACTATTAAAACCAGACATAGATCTTGCGCCCAGGGCAAATGAGTCAGAAGTCTGTTTTTAACTATTTGTTTTGGGTCAGACACCAAACTTATACTAAAATTTGTATTTTTTTTCAGGTTAAAAAAGTTAAAATTTTTGTTTTGTTAAAAAAAAAGAAAGAAATTTGATACCTGAATCAGAATATAGTTAGAAACGGCCGTAGCTGGAAATCACCAGGCGCGACTTCCGACTCATTTGCCCTGGGTGCAAGACATTTGTTGTTCTTTCCCCTTACGTTTTCTATTGTGAAGCCAAAAGAACAAGACTGGTACAGATAATTTTGTCTGTTGCAAAAACCGGACGTTGTTGCTTTGTTTGTTATTCACTTTTTTAACTTGTTCATTTTTTTTATCCAAGCTATCAAATCAAACATCTCTTTACCCATTTTACTGTAAAAATATTATTTTTCTTTGCAATTCTGCTGGGTAGAATTCTTAAGCCCTTTTGAAATAAAAATGACAAAAAAAGTTTTTTTTGCTGAATGAGATTTTTGTTGTTGCTGTTGTTGTTTCTTTTGTGTTTATTGAAATTTTGAATGATGAGTCTTTTCTTAATGATTTCAGTTTGATACTTATTTATTTGATGATTATTTTAGAGATTAAATGGTATTTAATGCTTGTCCTGCTTATAAACATTTGTTAAACAGATTAAGAAAAACATTTTGCTTCTTTCAAGCAGAAATAGTTTATAATTTTGAGCATGTTATTCATTTGGAAGATGAGAGAGTTAATCAGTAAAGTGCTTTCCTTATGCTAGTTTCAGGAAAATGGAGGAGAATGGTATAAGTATATGGCATTATTTTTTCATAAAGAAAGGTGTTGTAAGCAGATCATTCTTGATATCATTATTATATAGATCTTGCATTGCATACCATTAACCCGTTGAACCCTACAGCCTGGTACACCGGGCAGATTTTCCGGTGTGATTCTCCCAACAGCCCGGTAGACCGGGCTGATACACTTACTCCAGTCCTACGCGTCCACTACAGTTAAAAATAGATCTAATAGGTGGCTTTGGGGCAAGGACATTTAGGACTGTGGTGATTACAAATGTCTGGGCCCATAATCGCATTTGAGGCTTGTGTTTACAAAAGATATTGAACATGAAACGAGAAATGTGCGTTCTCGGCCCGGAAGGCCAGGGACAGGTATTTTTCAGGCACTGATGACCAAGATTAAAAGGGTTAATTTGCTGTTTTGTTATATTTCAAAGTTGCAAGATTGTCGGCAGCCTGACACTATTCTTTGCACACAAATACACTGCCGTTAGATCCTGTAATACTTTTACATAGTATGTACTGTGACGTACTGTCACTGAGCCATGTCATCAAATGGGGAAAAGGACAAACCTTTTGCCAGCAATGAAAGGATTGAGGTTTGCTCGATTTTAAGAAATTTGTGATGTGACCAATTCATAAGTCAAACTTTTGTACAGTTGTTCACAAATTTCATCTGTTGTTCGAGTTTTTCTTGAGAGACCATGTACACTCTGTTACAGTTTCAGATTACTGATAAAAATTGGAACATAGCCGTTCCTTTTTTCACATATTGTATGTTAGTAGAGTGGGACAATGTGTTTTTTGGGGGAAACTCAACAGTAATATTTGCCTTTAACCCCTTCAGTGCTTTGCCCAGAACCATTCCAGGCTAAAAATGTGCACGATGCCTATAGCCCGGAATCATTCCAGGCCCACGATGACAGGATATAATCAGGATACCTTAGGTTGTATTTTATCTGAGTGACTTCCCTTGCTGTCTTCAACGATCTTTGTTTTGTTTTAAAGTGTTGGTTGTGCGTGAGCGGTTGTTTCGAGTCGGAAATTAGTGGAATTTGTTCGTACTTTCTGATTCGTGTTTAGGTCAAAATGACCCGAGTAAAAGGAAAACATCATCACAAGTGTCAGATGAGATTCTGAACGATTGTGATAGTGCTGACGAAGATCTTTTTAGTAAATCTGATGATGATGAAGGTAGCTCAGTTAGATCTAGATCTAGTAGCAACGTGTCACAATCGCTAACCTAAGTTCTAGATCTAGATTTAAAGACTGACAGAAACACATATAAATACACTTAGGGTTCTTTTTTTTTTTTTCCACACATATGTATCAACAAGTTTAAAAATAGAATTTGTTATGTGCAAAATTAGCAGGATACTATACATGTTAGGGAAGTTATAGAGAATTTGGTGCAACCAATCTGACCTTTGGCAATGTAGAGAAAAATTCCCTGGTACAGGGCACTCCTAGCTGAAAGCACTGAAGGGGTTAAACTATTATTGCAAAAATTGAATAGGGAGATGCAGTCTATGCTCACTAGAGAAAGACAATGTTTAAGTCACATTCTGTTTAAAGAATTGGGAATGAAATTTTGGAGTATTGTACTTATAGACATTTCATATGCTGGTGTTAGTGTTTGCGAATAGCCCAGTTGTACTGTTGACCATTTGGTATCAGCCAGACTTAAGCCATAATTTGTGTATCCATTTCATCATTGCCTTATCCACGGTGTATCTGTGAATGTAAAAATCATTCAGAAATGCCAGTCCATTATCATAATAAAACTTACCAATGGCATTACAGTAGAATCAACAAGTTTTTTTTTGTTTTCTCTTAAAGTTAAAAAAAAAATGATTTTGGCCAAAAGGTCAGCACCATAATTTAGTGAAAGACTTAGTAGTAGAAGCTGCTTTTAAAGTCTAATCTCTTGGGCTAAAAGAGATACAATGTTGAAGTTCCTGTCCAGTAAAGAATGACTTGTTTGTTGATTTGTCCAAAGTGTGAAGAGCCATTCCTGACATTTTAAGACATCGTTGTCATGACATTATGGACTAAAAGACAGAGACATAATGCTTAAAGTTTATCCTGTTAAACACCTGAGAATGAACCTAGTTGTTATCAAGCGCTTCTGATGTTGTTAGCATGTTAGAGAACACCCGGCACTACCTTCTATGTGTGGTCCCAGTCTGTTTCTACCACGGAGATCACGAAAATGGCACATATCGATTACTGCATGATTATGTTTGCAAATTTAAGTCTAGATCAGAATATACCTACCTCTACCCCAACCCCTACCCCTACCCCTACCTCTACCCCTATCCCTACCCCTACCCCTACCCCTACCCTAAGCCAAACCCTAAAATAAAGAGCACAACACCAATAAATAATCAACCGAAAAGTGAATTTGCCATGTGAAACACTCAGACAACTCAAACAGTCATAATTGTATTGACAGTACTAAATCTACATCATTTAATTGGAATACAGTCGTCGACATGTGCCATTTTTGTGACCTCTATAGTAGAAACAGACCGGGACCAAACTTAGAAGGTAGCGCCGAACGTCCAGTTGTACATGTTTAAGGCAGAAACTGAAGAAAATTACCAGTGAGTAAGAGTGACAGTTGACACTCATTTGGGCCTTTTGGCCCAATGTTTTCTTTTCATCAGGTTGACAATTAGACAAAAAAAAAATTTTGCTGCCTCGTTAAATATTGCTAGCATTGTTGAAGGACACCTGCAGCCTTTTACCTGAAGACATTTTGTCCAGATTTCATGCTGCTGAAAGACCAAACAATGAATTTTGCGTCCTGTCCATAACTGTTTGTGAACATCTTAGCTTGACTAAAGCTTGCAATGTTAGAAATTCACACTTTTGAGACATCAGGCTACGTTGATATTGATCTGTACTTTTCTGTGTGTACCTAGAAAGAAGTAAAAAAAAAAAAAAAACTCTTTTGTTCTTTTCCTTTCGTTTTTGTTTTTGTTTTGTTTGTTTATTTTTTCCTTAATTTTGAGGACTCTTGTGGGTTATGTGCAAATAGATTCTGTTGGTTACCAACCACAAATTCTAGAGATTTACGATGCACAAGTAACAAAGCTATACGTAATGATGCACAGTCATATTGTTATGAACATAGTCTACGCTCTTCCCAACCGTTGTATGCTCTACTTCAGTCGTATGGATAAATAATGTATGTTTGCATGATGACGAACTTATTTGCATGTATGTGGGTATGTTGCCGGTAAATAGAAGATTGTATTGACCAGGTCTATCACTTGCCATTGCCAGTTGGTAGATGTGTTGAATAAACAGTGTAAAGAAGAAAAACAGAAAGTCACTTTACGTCTTGTCATGTAAAAGATTGATCACAACAAAAAAATGGATAAAATTGTCACAGTAGAAGAAAACACATTCCATTTTCCATATACCTGGAATTTTTCATGATATAAGTTTCAAGTAAAGAAGACAGATGTGATTTTTTTTTCCGTGATTTTTTTTTCCGCTTTACACTGCTTGTTTAATGCCCCTTGTATCTGGCAAAGGGAAGTAATAGGACTAGTCAAAATGATCTCCCATTGTTATTGCCCCTGATATAGATCCTTTTCAGAAATTCAAGACTAGGATAGTGAATGCTCTTGTCCAGGCAAGAGATACCTGGGAAGTTTTTCTACTTGTTTGACAGACAGAAGGTCAACTGGCCTAGTGCGCATGTGTGATGTGATGTGATACAGTGCGAACTACAGTTTTGTAAACATCTGTTATCATGTTTTGATCGCTGTTTCCAGAATGCAACCATCAAGAGGTGAGATAGGTTTTTTTTAAAAAAAGATATTTTATTGTATTTACATAAATGAATAAATAATCTGTATAATAAAAATAACCTTATTCTTTCGACATGTCATTTTTGAATGGGTTTCCCATGTAAATACAGCTGATTTTCATTACTGCACATGAGCACTGGCTGGCTGACCTTCTGTCTGTAGTCGCAAGTAGTTTTTCTCGCCTTGCGGAGTTTTATTCCCATGAGACAATAGTCTAAGTGAACATGTTTACTATGTTGAATAGCGCATATGTCACTACTCATCATCAAATTAAACAAACCCTCTGTGGACATTTCAGAATAGACCGACTTCAGACATACCCTCAGATTATTTGCGCTTAAAAAAAAATTTTTTAAAATGATTGGGTAGACATGGAGCTGAGCATGATGAGGAAAGCATAGGCGAATAAAAAAGTTTCACCACATAGTGAAGGTGAAACAATTTTGTACTGGCTTGCACATGCATGGACACCACTGTGAGAGCGTCTTGAAGGAGTGGTGCAGGATCAGAGCCTCTGTGATACGTTACATTGCTATACGTATACAATAAATTTTTTACGCAAGGATAAAGATATGCCCCTATGCAATGTGATACCTACCGCTGGCTTCCTCATCGCACTCAGCACGATATCTACCACTGACCAAACAAGTTTCTGGTCTTATAGTTTGAAAAATTAACCCTGAAAACAAGATTTTATTTCCCATTTGTATAATGGGAAAGAAATTCCTCAAAACCAGAATTGACAGAGAAATATTTATTTTATTATTCCAAAGGTCCGTGACTTAAGTGATGATAGAGTATTTGTCTGTTGATGTCAATGTTAGTTTTATCTGTGTTGACTAGTGTTTGTTATCCTAATGTTGTCCATCTTGGCAACTTATACCCATCCAATGTTATCAGTCTCATTGTTACGTGGACAGAAAATTTGATGGTACTGTGACAGTACTAGACTGTACTTGTATTATGCTGTAGTGACACGGACCGCCCATGCACTGAATCATACACGTAAGTGGAAGTATATGTGTAACAGACTATATGTGAACAGAACTATGTGCAGGTGAAGCCATAGATCTATATGAACTGAACTGTATACGCACTAGACTGTATGTGAAATGGTCTGCTCATATACAGAGCTGTATGTGTACCAATATGTATGTAAACTGAGCACATATATGATGATTGGGCCACTTGTGGATTGAGCCGTATATGTTATGGACTGTATGTGTACCATATTGCATGTGAATGTAAAATGGTATGCACCATATACATACTGAGATGTTGAAATATTCTGAACTTTATGTGTTTCGGATTGTATGGGGACTGAACAACTGGTAGATCAAGCCATATATACATACTAAACCACACGTGAACTGTACTGTACTGTATCTGAAGGCATCCGTGCATGTACTTAGCCATACGTGTTGTGAGCTGTGCATATTCTGAACTGTATTTGTTATAGAAGAGTGTATGGGAACTTAACCACTAGCACATGTATATTGAGCCATTGAACTGTATGTGATTACACCTTTATGTTTCTTGAGCCACCTATATGTGAACTACACAGTATGAGTACTGGACATATAATGGTGAACAAGTAGATGTCTTGTGCTTTGATTAGATCATACCTGTATGTTGACGAGTCGAGTTGTATGTTTAGATGCAGACATTATATATTTTTATTTGTACGTGTCTTGAGTTGTGGTAAAACAGAAACAGGCCAGATTTCCGTGGAGATGGGTTTATAAATGTATGATATCATTCTGTTTCTGTTGTTAATGATATACTCTATACATGTATATTGATGATGAACTTTTTCATGGTATTTTTATTATTTTTATTATTATTTTGGACAACAAGGTGAGGTACAATCCGAGGTTCTTGACCTCAGTGTTTCTCTTTAACTCATTTCATACCAGGTAATTTTCAGGTGATTTTACTTTCCTTACCCAAGTAATTTGTTTGAGATACTACTGGTGTCATTTTGTTTTTTTTTTCCAAAAATTAAAAAAAACAAAAATGTTTACCTGTTCATGGGCAGCCAGGGAAAAGGCGGAAAACGGGAAAACCCCAGATAATGGTATGAAATTATTTTACTTCTACAATGGACGTCACTACAATAAATGAATTCAAGTAGAAATTCCACCCACAGCCATGAGAACATTGGGAGAATGAAAACTATTCCCGTTTATGGTATAGAATGAGTTAAAATCATTTCCTCTTCCATATGCCAGTAGATGATTGGCAAGTCGTAACATTTCCATCAGCTCTCTGTCTTTCTATTAACAAATTCCATGTAGAATTTTTTTTTTTTTTTTGCAGGTCATTTTTTTTCTCTGTTTATGTATAACATAAAAATATATCTATATACATGGTTCACGATACATACATAATGGACTTGTTCTGGAACGTGCAGTTGCTATGTGGTGGTAGTGAATATTTTGTTTGTTAAGCCTCGTGGGTTGTCATCAAACAATGGTACATGACGATCTTTTTCTTGACACTACTGAAGTTAAATGATTATTAACAAGCCTTGCAGTACGAGATGTTGGTCAGTTTTTGTATGATGAGTTACTGATATCACATTGAAATTTATTCATTTCCCCTTCTATTGGTGAAAAAATCTTCGCTCTATCTTGAGCAGAAGTCAAGATGTTTGCAATTGAAGACGATGGGGCAGATCTGATTGTTGCAACTGAATTTAGCAAGAAAATGACCAATCAATTTTGATGGTCTTTTTTAATCAGCAATTAAATCATGTCCCTAAATCACAGTTTTTGGGCTTTTACTCAATATATTTCAGCAAATTTAACTTTGAAATACATTTTTAAATGGGTGTAGAAGATACTTTTGGAAAAATAATTTGCATTAGAAATTCACTGAATGTTGAAAACAATTGTGATTTTTTCCAGTCGTCTTATTTTGACAATTTTATTTTCGCATGTCATATGGATCATTATTATGTAGGTTATTGGTGTCATAGACAGGACAAGACGAACGGTGCATTAACTTTCTAATGTGTTGAGAAAGCCGGAGAAGTTGTTCTGTTGCTCGCAATCTAATTTCTGATTCCATATGGCCAAACTGCTTGCCTCGGGAAGATCCAGAACAAGTCCATTGTTTTCTCTTTCATTCCCACAGTTCATGAAGATCTCGTCATTGAAACACCACAGCTGTTAGATCTTATGCATGCTCGTACTTGACCTGTGGTCTCAGATTTTTTAGTTATTGTATGACATCCACACCCAATGGTTTACGAAAACTTCCAGTTAATCCTCATCAATGCATGAAAATGCCACAGTCGGTCCAAGTGTTCTTTAGTAAGTATCCACAAAGTAAACTCTTTGACTACTGTGAGCCAACACATCGGCTCGACTGCGGCACAGAAAGTTACCGAGAGCCGACACATCAGCTCAGTTTGTTTTCCTATTTTTCCCGATTCATGTTTCAGTACTTCTGTATTTAAATCCAATCCATATTCTACACCTAGTCTCCTTTCCAATGGCATATAATGTGGTCAGTTTTGTGTGAAAAGGAACCAAATATTGGAAATTTAAAAATTCTAGCATTGCCAAAAATTTGATTCCTTGAAACAGTCCGGTCAAAATATGGAAAATAACCAGTAGTCAAAGAGTTAACAAACAATGGCTGGAGATCAGGCTGGTTGAATGATCAGATTTTAAGATAGTTTGAATCATTTCAAGAAATTGGAAGTCCAGTTTGGTAAAGTTACCACAACAATCTTCTGAGTGAGGAGAGTTCTGGAAGGAAAGTCCATTAAGCCAGGTTTGGGTGGTTCTTACAAGTGCACAGTGATTCTAGAATGTACTGTTCAAATTTACCTTTGACATTTGGCCCATGGAGCAGTTTATATAAGTTCTGAACAAATGTGAAACCTTGACTGCCAAGATTTTGAGAATAAGTTCACCAAACCGAAATCCCAAAGTAGTTTTTAAAAAAAATGGCTAAAAAATGTCTGTAATCATATTGAGTTTCTGTCTTCATCTTTCATGAAATATATTAATCATCAACACTCATTTCATGATCTTTGTGTACTTAAAAGTGCCCGTACCCGGTATCTAATTATGATATTAATTTAATTATTTTACTTGTCTAGGAGACAGAGGAAAAGTTTGTGAAAATGTTCAGATAATCATTGAACTTTCTGACATGTTCTCATCTCCTCTCTAGCCATCGATATTCCTGACCTCTCTTGGAAAGTCTGAGGTAACCGGTGTGTAAATTCCTTTGTCTTGGCTTTGTAGGCATCACAATACTGTAGGCAAAAGCTTAATGCTTGAAAGTGATTAATCTATTTATTTCATTTCAGACTTTTTATTCAGGAAGTAAGTTTAGTATATTTTTTGGATCCTCTGGATATTGATGATCATTTTTCTGCCAGGGTATTGTTTCATCTGATATTTTGATGGATCTCACAGAGAAGGTCAGGTGATTAAACACTATATCAATTTTTGATTTTTTTTTTTTTTTGGTGGTATAATTACGTGAGTACTGTATGAGGCATCAGAATTTGATAATGTTCACTGATAAAGAGCCACAGAACTGTTCCACTTTCCCCTGAAATTTAATCGATATTTTCCCGTATCATCTGATGATTTGTTCATTTCAGAAAAGAGAAAATTTTAATTTTTATTCTGTTCTGATCTATTTAGGGGATACAATTTGGGGGGGGGAGGGGGGAGAGGAATAATGCAATAAGAAACAAAAAAGACTCAGTCATGAAAGCAAAATATTCATCTAAAACTTGTATTGATACAAATGCGTAGATATAATAAAACTAACAAATAATAATAGTAGTAATATACAAGCATCATAAGTATTTGCCATGCAATGCCAGTCAAGTTCTAACATCCAACAACCTTCTTTCCTAGTCATTCCTACCCATACATCCATCCATATTTGTTTGTGTACTGTGTTGCCATGGAGACCGCCTACTTGTGCAGTCATCCATGTTTGTTTGTGTACTGTGTTGGCATGGACACCGCTGCTCTCTCCCACCATTCCTTGTGACAGAGTTGTGATTTTTTCTACCTTTCTACATCTCCTGTGTGTTTCTCCGGTCCTGATATTAACATTTTGTATTCCATATGGTGAAACAAGCCTGATGTGAGGGAAGGCTTTTGGTGTTTGAGACGATCACATTTTGACTGACCATCCAATCACAGTAGTGAACTTTGAATGTGAAATTGTCAACACAGAGGAGTTAGAGTTAAATCATTTTTTCACCAGAGTGAATAATTTCCCTTTCTGTTAACACGAACAGTTTTATACCTGAATAGCCATGCAACATTGGTTTTGGGTTTGCTCAAGATAGAAGTTAAGGGTTTTTTTTTCATAACAAATAAAACCCTTAAAACGAAAAGTACCAACATTTCACACATTTTGAGTTAACCCTTAAAGGGCTACTCACGTATATTTCCACCGCAGGTCACACTATGCAGAGTCCCGATCATGTATATTTCCCTCGCCAGACCATGCTTTGTTGACCTTGGTTTCGAAACTAAGGAAGTGGAAGTAGAGCCGTTTATATTATATAAATTTTTTTCTGACATGACCTAAAATTAAGGAATTTTCCAAAACATGGCCAGTCCTGAGGGAATAATAGTGCTCAACATGGCCGGTCCTTTAAGGATTAAAAGTCCAAATGAAAAAAACAATCGGTAAGAGATTAGAATTTGATTTAATTTAAGACCCAACATCGTAAAGTGTATTAAACCTGAATAACTCAAATGACTTCTGAAAAAAATTTTTAATTTTTTTTCCCCCCATAATTGCATTTCATTCTAAGATATTCAGATGTGGTTTTCACATTGGAGATTTTTCATAACATGTTCAAGTTTGTTTAACTCTTCAAGTGCCAGAAGAAATCTGTATTGGCGTGGAGAGTGTTTCTGTTGTAACTGCTGTAGGTGCATGTGAAATGTAAATTTTCTCACCAGTCAAGAAAGGAAGACAAATAGAATTCATTTATCTTTATCTGTAGTGCATCTGTCGTCCATATGACATGTTAAACTCAGTACCTCATTTTGGTCAATATGTGGACATTGTCCTTAAATCAGTGTGAAATGGAATTCATCTCTGTGTTCTTGTATTAGTTAGTATCATTGAATATGCAGGTTATGGTTTCGCCGCCCGTCTTGTACACCTCTACAGGAATGGCGTCAGGGCCAGGAACTTTCCCGCTGGTCATTTGCTTGATCACTTTGTCGACCTCTTCTTGTGATGGCGGAGTGTCAAGCTCTTGGTTGGTTGCCAGTAATATGCAAGTTATGACCGTGGTAGTGTGGAAAAACTGCAAAATTTTGTTCCATTCATATGGGTGATTTCTTGTTTTGTATTAGCTTTCAGCAGATAGATCTATTAACATACCAAAATTCTCTCTCTCTCTCCCATTCATCCTTTTCTGAACTTTTCTTGTATTTGTAATCAAGACAATTTGGTAACTTTTTTTCCCCCCCACAAGATAAAATATGCTGTTCATTTTATTGGTAAGTAGACTGTATATGTAAGCAACTGTACCAAACTATTTATGCTTTTGCTTTTCCTTTTTTTTTTGTTGTCTTATGTTTAAGAGATTGT
>JBCEWB010846098.1:0-16054 GCA_039654565.1 Peronia peronii
ACTGTGTGCGTAATGATAAATTCATAGGAACTGGCCATAAGACCTGAAATATTCTCCCTAACATATTAGGAGCCATATAAATATATAACCATATTATGATGATTTTTATCACTGTATAGCCACAACTAAATATGTGAAACAGTAACTTTTTCGCTTTCACTGGAAAATGTTCAAAATAAAACTCCATACACGGATTGTGAAGGGCGGGTTGGCGGTATTAAATTTCGTGGCCGAAGTAGGTAGAACAGCTCTGTACTGGCGTCTCAGTAGCTACTTTTGATGGTCATCCATTGGAAGCGACTAAAACCATCCAGTCATCCTGCGGCTCGTGTTGGACAGATGTGACTGTCCAGGTGGCTGATCGTAGGAGTGCCAATATCAGAGACTGGACAGACTGGACTGGATACATCAATATGGGGACACTTTTGTTTATTTCATTATTGAAACTTTATATAATATATATTGTGTCTATTCCATCGCAACATGTAACAGGAGTCTTGCATACGCTGACATTCCATAAGGACCGATCATTTAATACAGATTAGTACATAGTTTCTTTCTCCTCTATCTCTCTCTCTCTCCCTCCCTCTCTCTCTCTCTCTCTCCCTCTCTCTCTTTTTCAAGATTCTTCGCCAAGGACAGAGCATTTTGAGTTCTTACAATATTTTATTAACACTAGGTCAGAAAATGAAGACTTCTAAAGTCAAGGCCAAGTTTTATTAAACTTTTCTGTAAGTTCTGGAGGCCATTTGGACATTGATGGCAGCAAAAGGGGGAATCCTGTGCGTTTTCATTATACCCAATATGGTATCAGGAAGCTAATAATAATGACTCCTTTAAAAGGAGCTGAAAAGCTGAGATAGCATAGAACAGGAGATGACGCTTGATAGGAGAGATACTAGACAGCAGGACAGTGACACCAGAGACAGACCATTATATAAAACCCAGAGCGACAGAACGAGCAATACCGAACACATTTCTTGAAAAAAAAAACTTGAATGAGGTTGTGAGGAGAATCTGCTACTGGCTTAATGAAATGGTGAAACGGTAGCTTTAATCCATGTTCTACGTTCTGAAGAGGATGAATGGTGATTGACGATCAAACTGATATAGACGATAGTGGGTGGTACATATTTGTCCTCCTTGTCTGGTTTCAGTCATACTTTTTGTTTTTAAAGGTTAAAACTCTTTGTCTTTTAGCTACACAGCATTATTTGATGGTCTAATTAATGATTCAAGACCGACTCTCAGACCAATGAGGAAAAAAAAAATAGGAGAAGGAGCAGCTCCGTCGCCATTGGTCTGCACAAAATCTTCCATTTAGAGGTGACTGCCACAAATGTGATGAGCTTAGGAGACAACTCAGACAATAAAACAGGATGGCTGAGACACCTTTTCACTGTCATTCGAGTGCTGTAAAAGAGATTACACTAGGCCACGTTGGCCGAACAGAATCAGAATCTGGAATTTCAATTGAGAACTGACGCACTACATAAGCAGGAGGCTGCTGCAGCAGATGTCCTAGACAAATGGACAGCATTGGTTACTGTGATAATTAGAGTGAGATCCACAGGCAAACGTTGAGATTGCAATGTAGGTTTTCACAATGTTATTGTTACTGCATAAAAATCATTAGCACCATATCTGACTCAAATTGAGGGCCACATCCGTTCTTTTAAGGGGAGGGGTGACATCTGAAGGTCATTTTCAAAACGCATGGGAAATATTGAGGTATCTTGCCTGTGTCAGACATGGCCAAATTGGAAGAATAAAAATATTAGAAAAAAAAATTCAAAACATTGGTCGCCATGGTAACGCCGCCATCTTGGAGTTTCAATATACATGAATAGTCAAGTTTTAAAATGTTTATTTTTCGTCAAAATTTGATGGATCACTTTGAAAATACGTACACGGGTTGTTAAAACAAGATCTACAAAAGTATGCATTAGTTTTGTCATTTGGCGAAAATTTTTAAACAGAATTTTCAATGTTGCTTGAATCGGAAGGTGATAATTTACAGATTTTTTTCAGACCTCATTCAGTTTATCTTCAAATCTATGAAACACATCCTAATTCCATGCATACTTTTCTTTGTTATTGTTACGACACGCTGCTTGCAAAAATTCAAGAAAAAAACGTAGAAAATAAATGTGTAGTTAGAGTTTTAGTGAGAAAAGGGAGTGTATTGAGAAAATCGTATTCAAAGTTTTCGTAAGTGAAAGCTGAAGCAAAAACCAAACTTTCATGTTCCATTGACCTTAGAATGATCCTTCGAGATTTCTTAGGCATGGCTTAGCCTTTCACAATTTCACTCAGAGTCCATATAGATGAAAAAAAGCGATTCAAAACAAATCTTATACCAATCGCAAGCTACCACGAAGCGTGTAGGAAACGCCCCCTTGCCGAAGTAAACAGACCTAGAGTGCAAGTGTTGCAACCCCTGACCTTCTCCCAGCCAGCCAGAGTCCTAGCTGGTGACGAGTGCGCTGCGGTATTTTTATCTAGCCAATGAACAACGTGCTCGAAAAGGTAAAGGTCGAGCTGATCACGCATCGGTGCATGTTATGCGTGAAATGGAGTCAGACTATTGTATATACACGTGGTCTTTTTCAGGCTGTGGTCTCAATGTAGAGTGACCTGGGACTGGAAATCTAGGCCAGATGTGTAGTGAAATGGAAGAAAAAGGTCACAGTGGTAAATTTACCCACGTGAGATGCTTGTGATGGACGCTGCAATCCGATTTTTGTAATGCATTTTTGCGAAATTCGGTGCTTGTTTATGGATTGTTTTTAACCACCTGTTATCTTCTGATGGTCCGTTTTGAACATAGATACAGTTTTCAGTTGTCACTACAGCTAGATTTGTGAAGGAAAATGGACAAAATGTTTGAATAATCAGAAAAAAACCCGGATTCGAGCTTTTGATCGATTTTCCGACTTTTCAGGTGCCGTCCCCCCCCCCCCCTTAAGAATTTAAGGATTTGTGGGTGCACCTGAATTGGTCAGTTAGGTGCCAAAATGCCGATTTTCTTTTTTTTTAATTTTTAAAAATTAGTATTTTTATTATTTTTCTTGTTGTTCATTTTTAGAAAGAGTAACTTAAACTATTTCTGTATCAGACTGTAGTTAAAAAATGTTCCTATATGAGTCCCCCATGCCCCCTCCCCCTTCCAAAACAAAGCAAAACAAAGCATTTATTACAGATTAGATTTTTTGATACAATGGAGGGAGAGGGAGGGGATAAACAAAAGTTAGCAAAATTCCCTATCAAATTGAGGAGAAAGCCTACTCTTTATTCTGCCCCTACTGTACAACAGCAACTGTTGAATTCAGTTCGGGTCTTGTGAGGATTTTTGCTCTTAAATAAATCGCTGGACTTGGATCGGGAACCGTAGCCATCCAGACTAAGTGAGGTGAAAGGAGAGAAATGTCTCTACAAGCATATATTCACTTAGCAAAGAGCAAGTCAACGCCCACATTGAAGCTCAAAAGCAAGCAATCCATGAGGCATTAGAGAGAGAGAGAGAGGGCTTCATGTTTCATAGCCCACTCCACCAAACTGTAGAGTTTTCTGCATATTGAAGTTGATTCAATGTGTTTTATAGTCAATAGATGTAGGGGTTTTTTTTTGTTTTGTTTTGTTTGTTTGTTTGTTTGTTTTTCTTTTCTTTTTTTTTCTTTTTTGCATTTTTCTAAAAACTATTTTTTTTTTGCATTATTTTTCTATTTTTTCAACATTTACTAACATATTCTCATCGCATTTGATTCACATACTTCCTTGGACATAATTAAAGGATATGATACGGCACTCTAACTGCATCTCTATTACTTTTGAGAAAAAAAAAAATCAATAAAAATGCCAGGTTTTTACATATTTATCACAGGATATTTTCAAAAATTATTCTTAAAAAAGCATGAAAACTGAAATTCCCTCTTGTCACTCTTTAGATATTAGACATTAAAAATGACATGTCCAGTTTGGAAGGATTTAATGTGATACTAACAGAAGAGACAGATTTTGGAAAACACGACAAAATCTAAGATGATGGCCGTTTTTTATGGCAACCAGACACGCTAGCGTTTCCAGGGCCATTCTGAATGTGACAGACATATTCACAGTAAAATGACCTAAGGTCAAAGGTAAGAAAGAAAAAAAATGTTTTCCGGTGCTGCCCCCCGCCCCTCCTTATTTTCAAATGTACACCCACATAATAAGCGTCATGAAATACAAAAACTTCAGCCTAAATGTTTGATGTTACATAACATTTTCTGATTTTAAGTTTAAACATTTCAATTGAGAATGCTGGAGAGTCTGTGTTTATAGAACGGCATAAATGCTTTTATGTACGAAACAACAATTCATGCTAAGAGACATGGCACAATGTCAGTGCCGCCGTAGTTATAGTTTTGTGTTTAGAAAGAAATTCGAGAACAAACTATGATGGACGAGTGTTTCACACGAACGACAGTTTGACATCTCCTAGAGTAATCAACGAGAATGGAAAGACAAAAGTACAAACCTCCTGGCGATGACCTGGCCTGAACCTGTATTAAGAAAACAACCCTAAAACTCCTAATAGCGCCGCAGCTGATTCGGCCTATCGATGTCACAGCCCTTTGCCTACATTCACTGTGACCTAATTGGCCTTAATTGAGATATCACTTTCTCCCGTGACGGAGACACGACAGCTTCCTAGATGGCAGGGAAAGTGCGCCAACCATTTATTACCTCTGGAGAGCAAGAAACGTTTGCCAAAAAACAGAAAGTCCTTATGTCCATCAGCCCCGTAAAAATATTTTTTGCCATATTGGCAAAGCAGCTGTCAGATTTTCCAGATTCTATGTAAAGACGTTTGCAACGAGACTGACTGACAAACGTGAATGCACCCCACCCTAAACATAATAACAATGTAACAATTGTACAAATATGATACAGATCAACAAGGCTGAACATTTATTGGGATTTTGAGTCGTTTATAATATAAAAAAGTGACCATAAAGTACAGGCGTTTACCGAGGATCAACTGATAGTCGATTAAATTGTCTCGCTGTGAGAAGAAATAGAAAAATAAAGAAAAAAAAAATACTGTTGTCGACAATTCCTTTAATAAGTATCTTATTTTGTAACATGGAGGAAAAATAGAGTCTTGTCTGCCATTCACATTAATTTCATTACTATTATTATGTCTCCTCTGACATCAATATTGGCCAATTCCATGGAAAAAGTCCAAAGATACTATTTCTTTATTCCAAATGTAAATGCTTTGTTTTCATCCTTGACTCAGATGCCACTTTATGAACTTTGCTATTACCAGTGTAGTTTGTAAGGTGAATGATCCATTCAAGTGTAGAGACTAATTTTAGCTTTCAGGTTAAAGACCTCGATCACAGATTGAGTGACAGATTTTCAGATCTACGACAATAGATTCCACATTGAATTCTCGCCTGGCCTAACCTGGTCAGATTAATGAACCTTCAGCAACACCTGCCTCCTTAATTGTATAGCTCTTAACATGGATTTCGATGATTTACTATTAGGTTTTAATGTCTTCCCTATCTTTGATCAACACTTCTTTCTCCTGCTCAGTTACATGTGCTTTGTATATTTTGTTTGTTTGTTTGCTTTTGTTGTTGTTGGTGGTGGTGGCGGTGGTGGTGTTTTTTGGGTTTTTTTTGTCTGTGTCTGTGTGTGGCTTTTTGTGTCTGTTCGTCTGTCTGTTTTTTCTTTTTATGCTACTATATCTCCTGCATCTTGATCTGTTTTTCAGACTCTCTCTCTCTCTCTCTCCTCTTCTGATTTAGTCCCTCCACTAATCGCAATATTTCCTTAGCCCTGTTAAAAAAAAAAAAAAGATTGGCTTATCCCGTTACCTTAATTAGGACGCTTGTCTTGACAGTCTCCTCCATCCATGACGGTCTCGGCTCCAAATCTGAGCCGTGTCAAAACTGGTTCCCGTTCATTCTCTGGCATTATCACCCAATTTCTTTGCTCACCCCTCCTTTTCTTTTCTTTCCTTTTACTGTGACATGGACTGCTGTCCTGGCTATTGGATGATTTTTTGTTATTTTCTCTTCACGCTTCTAATCCCGGGGGACCGAAAAGCAAACACCTTGAAGACGCTACAGAAGCCCTTTTAATTTTATCTACTACTAGAATGAACGTGGGCGAGCCCATGAAACTGGTTAAGCATTACCTTCAACAGCTCTAATTCCCCCCGTAGGAGTTCCAAATAAGATTGTACTGCTGGATGTGACCAGTGTTGTGGGTAATTTGCTATAGGGTCCTCGTAATAGTTCCTTCCAAGAGGTGCTAAAAATGTAGGTCTGGGGTCCTGTAAAATTCAGCCCGCCGTCTGTTCGAAAAGTGCAGGCACTAATAAACAAATAATTTTGGGGGAAATTTCCCAGAAAAGACTTCCCTAGAGTAGCATTAACCAAGGTGATCGTAGACAGCGAATGGTGGCCTTACCTGCCAAAACGGTAGAGAATATAATCCCAGCGACGAAGACATCCGCCATAACACGCGTGCAGATCTACAGGGATTTCTGTTTTAACCTTGTGATCAATATCCGTTCACAGAAATGAGTGCCACTTGATTTATTTTTCTTTTCGACCTTTAAAAAAAAAAAAAACAAATTATAAATTTCTTCATTTATTTGCAACATTGGGATTTATTGGGTGGAAAATCTGAATAAAAAAGAAAATTTTAAAAAAAGGTTCTGTATAGCCAGAAATATTTCTATTGATCTTTGCATTGCCAGATATTGTATAAGCTCATCGAAGATCGAATCTTTAATAACTAGGAACTCATACGTATTATTATTCTACGGAATGATATAACCATGGATAAGTTACATAAAATGTGTTTTCTTATTTCACTAATATTGTTCTTAAAACTTCTTTTTAAACTGAACATCAAAGCAGTTTTTGTACAAGCAGTTAGTTATTAATGGAAATTCAAAACGCTGGATTTCATACACATCCTGTCTGAAAACACATAAATAATGAATAAAAATGAAGATATTAAGACCATATTTTGCACGCATGTCAAGACAGTGAAAGACCCTTATATTATAGAATTGTTTTAATTGCGATATCGACTAAACTCAAACTCGTACATCGACCTGCAGGTCTGTCTCGGCATAAAGTTTCTCACCTCTATAAATTCAAAAGTACGCAACCTACAGCCACCAGATTTGGTGACGTAATGACGTCATGTCTAAAAAAAATTCGATGCCAAATTTCAAGTGCTTTGGTGAATGTGTTGTAGGGTTGTGATATGTCACTTTTGGTGTATGTCACGAACTTTCCTTCTGGATGTTGAATGGGTGGTAGACGTGACGTAATAAGTGGCGATCAGGGCGTGAATGCGGATGAGAAACACACACAATGGTGGAGAAATCACAACAGAAATCCTCACGTCGAAATGATGCAGAATTTATTACAGGTGCTTGATATCAATACAAACTACAGGGCAGCTGTCTAGCTCCGATATACACAGCTCTCACTGCATTCCACTTCTCTCACTGCAGTACACTTGTCCTCTTCGCTGTACACTTGTCCCCTCTCTCTCTCGCCCCGGCCAAAGCCTCATATATATATACTAGCCCGATCTGAGCTACTCGAATTCTGTCGAATGTGCTGGCTAACTAGACTCGTGTAGATCGTTCCGGAAGCTTCAGGCGACCTCCGCTGCATGTACACTACACACTTGCATGGGCCCAGTCAACTGAACATCGCTCACAACACACTCGCATATACCCTGCCAGCACTATCATGATTCGTTACAGTGTACTTGTGCACTTTGTCCAAGGCAAGGAGCTTATACTATTATACTGGAGGGCGGACTGATGACATATGGAGCCATGGCCATGAGGGCAAGAAACCTATTTAACGTTAAGACTTAACGCCGTTATTGTTATGTTACCACGTGCAAAACCAAACGAAACTCACGTATAGCAATACTAAATCCAACCCCATGGCCATGGCGCCTGTATTGGCACGCTAGATACATTGTGTTTTGTTAAGGCGGCGTCATGAGTCCGCACTCCAGTATAAATAGTATAAACTCCTTGGTCCAAGGCAAATCCGAGGAAAATGGCAGACCAAAATAATGCTGCAACCTTCTCACGCTACGATGTCCGTGATGTGATCAAATTTTCAACTCTTTTCGGCAAGTCTGCTGTGGAAACACATGGTAATCTTTGCCAAGTTATGGGGAACAGTGCCCAGTTAATTCAAACACTAAAAAAATGGATCATGGTGGTTGAAGATGGGAGGTCTGACATGAGAGATGAGGGAGGCCTGGGAGGGCCTCCTGATGTCATTTGTGGCGACAATGTTGAGACAACAAAAACTGTTGTGGAGAAAGATGCGAGAGGAACATGCAGGGAAATAAATGAATTAGTTGGTCTGTCCAGTGCAACAGTTCACCGAATATTGACCAACAATCTTGGCAAGACAAAGCCTTCGCAAAGTGGGTGCCAGAGAAGAAACAAGCCCGTGTTCAAGCGGCTCGGCATTTTTTGACCCGTGCTGAGCAAGAAGTTTATAGTTTCTCAGTAAAATCGGCACTGGAGATGAAACTGGGGTGTACTAATTTGATCCCGAGTTGAAAAGACAGTCGGCTCAATGGCTTGATTCGGATGCGCAGAGACCACAGAAAGCCCGCAGAAAACAAGGAGAGAGAAAGGTGATACACATTGTTTTTTTTTTTCGACATGAGTGGCTTCATATTGAGCTGGCCAGTCCCTCCTGGCGTAACTGTCAATGGGGATTACTACAGGTTCGTCCTCAAAGACAAACTGAGATCAGCAATACCGTAAATAAGACCCACCTTGCTCGAAGCAGGGGTCATCCTACATCACGACAACGCACCTGTTCACAAGTCCAGAGTTGTGAACCAGCTTCTCGCTGGCTACTCGTGGGAATTATTGATACACCCGCCCTGTTCGCCTGATCTCGCTCCACGCGACTTCTACCTCTTCCCCAAGGTGAAAGAAATGCTGCGGGGTCGTCCATTTGAGGGCGAGGACCAGATTCAAGAGGCTATGAGAAAAGGATTCGAGACATCCACCATCAAGGAGGTTGAAAGACGTATTATAACCAAAGGAAAAGGACCAATGGCCTTGGACAAGCGGTCATTGGTCACTGTCTTTGGCCGCTGGGTAGATGGAATGAGGAAATGTCTGGAACTTGATGGTTCTTATGTTGAATAGGTATTTGAATATAGTTATACCAAAAATAAGGATATTTATAATTATTTGTGAGGATAGCATGACAGGGAAACTTTATTCCGAGACAGACCTCGTATAATACTAATGGTATTTCGAACTCACTGACCGGTTTATGTATATATATATAGATAGATTTAACTTACCTGTCTTGGACATGTTTTAAACTTCAATATGTCGCGAAATACAGCATGACATGATTATGAGACGTGTTTTATTTCATATGTACATGTTATAACGTGCGCTTATGATGAAGATGCCACAGAAAACATGATTAAACATTTTGCAACACATATTTTTGAATTGCGTCCTGTAATATCTCGTTTCCCTACACATCTCAGATAATGTGTTCATACCTTGGAAATTCTTTTGAGTTTTTTTTTTATGTTTATGTCTGCGTGTTTATGAGTATATGGATGTATTTATGTATCGAGTACTTACTCTGTCTTCGAATTGTGGCATCTGTTTTGTTTTCCCGCAAAAAGCAAAAACAACATCAACAACAACAAAAATAGTTGCAGTCTTTTCCAGCTTTGGTTCAGCCAGGGAACTTGTCGTTATAGTTAATGTTGGTGTTTTTATGGTTAATATTGATGTTCTTGTTATCGTTGTTGGTTATGGATGGTTGTGCTGTTATAGTTGTTGATGGTGCAGGAAGCTGTTGTTAGTGTTATAGTTGATATTGCTGCTGCCAGTGTTGTTGATGTTGGTGATCTTCTCATTGTTATTACTGATGTCGTTGACATTGAAGTCCTTATTAATGGTGTAAGTGTTGTTGTTGTTGTTGTTGGCGTTGTTGTCGATGTTGATGCTTTTAAAATATCGGTGTTGTTATTGTTACTGTTGTTACCCAACAATTTATTAAGAGATTCGTCATGTCTCCAATAATTTCTATGGCTGGTCACAAGCAGATTAAGCATTTGCTAGACTTCTCGGGGGTTAATTTTTGTGACCAACTCCAGATAAAAATAAATAAGTAAATAAACACTGGCAACACAAGTAAACAAACAAACAGACAAATAACATAAACAACAACCAGAAAATCGAGAAGGCGGCATCTAAATAAACGGAATACATCCTGGCATAATCGATCCACTCCAGTCTTTCAAAACAATGTGATTTATGCCGTCGTTTGTCCTCGGATATTGTGTAAGAAATTTGTTCTCTTTAAGCAGATGATAAACAAAAATCCTCATGTTTCCTAGGTTTGCCTCATTGCTTGAATCCCGTTTAAAAAAATACAACTGACAAACACAAGCAAGCAAACAAATAAACAAGCAAGGTGGCACACAAACAAAAATAACAATGGAACATAATAATAATAATAATAACAGAGAAGACGTTTCAGACTAGATGGAGTTCCCAGTAACACCAGTGATGCAGACTAGTCTGTCGAAACACGTTGATTTGTTTTCTGGCTTGTCCTCAGCTCAGGTATTGTCATCCGACACAATGTGCAGAATCTGTCCCTGGTCGAAAAGCTGTAATGTAACCCTCTCTGTCTGAGCTCCCTGGGGCGGGTCGTTATCGAGTATAAACAGGAAATGGCAGCAGCCCACCATAGGCTATCATCTACTCATTAGTGAGATAACGATCCCGGGAATAAAGTTACATTGATTCAGTGCAACCCTGGGCTCCCTCTAGGCAGAATCGGCTCTTGCTATATGATAAAACGATGTGTATTCTGTATGAGTCCATTCCATAAAAAACTGTGGATGACTGCTTGTCTCGACAATATTGGCCGTTATTCTTACGTAACCTGCCTAGCTAGTCATCCGTTGGGCAAGACGCGAGAATCGGTCAGCATCAACAGGCTACAGCCTACGTAACATATCTGCAGTGTAACAAAGACTGAACTCTTTCTGAACAAGAGCATTTAGAGAAATAGAAGTGTTTTTGATACACGCCAATGAGACAAGACAGAAAACCAGAAAATAAGCTCTATGCAACATTTTAACCCAAATGGAAGAGTAGAAATAGGCAAGAAGTAAACATTACCTAAGTATGCATTGCTTTACGGTATTAAACATTTATTTATGCAAAAGGAAACAGGATGTAAAACTGAAGGAGCGGTTGTGGTTCGCAATATAAAAGTCAACTGCAGGTTCTATTTATAGGCCATTCGACCTATGTGTGTCAAGAGACTGGCCTGGGCAAAGAATCAATGAAAACAATTTACCTTTCCAATACTTCCAGGTATCACACAGTGTCACTAGAACGCACTCTCATTATCACCTTGCATTATACTGAGGCTTAACAGTCATGTCGTCAACGATATTAAATAGCATTATAAATTGAAACCTTAGCGATCCGGTGTTTGTTCCAGACACTTTAAAGGCTAAAATAATAATAATAATAATAAAAGACGCATTATATCATGAGTTAAGAGGCGATGAGAAAAGAAAGCTGAAAAAGAGTAGTGAGAAAAAACAAAACAAAACAAAAGAAATAGAGGACAGACGCGTGCATATAGAACAGATACCAAAAAAAAAACTGGCACAATAGGAATAAAATTATTATAAAACAAACAGCTAAACAACCACAAGCATTGATTTATGGGCTTAAGGAAGACTAAAAGAAGTGGAAATTGATAGAATTACAGGTCAAAGAAAAAAATTAAGAAAGGGGAAAAAAGACTGGAACTGAAAAAAAGTCACAACAAAAAAATATGACCTGGCTCGAAACACACGCATGCGCATATGCAGAGACAGACATGCATAAACACACAAAAGAGAAGTAGATTAAAACTTTCCAGAACAAATACATTATATATAGAAAATAACGTTTTTTTTTAAAGATATTGTTATAGCAAAACAAACAAGCAAATAAACAAAAACAAATAAAACAAAACAAGACAAATAAAACAGTAACAACAAAACAACACAAACAAAACAACAACCCAGGAAAAACTTAGCGACTTCGAAAATTAGCGACAAAGGTCACCTTATTCCTTCAGAAAAGATACGAGCCTACACACAGACACAGAGACGTAAAAACTCCCCAGGAGATAAGAATAACATGTCAAGTGCATCATAGCATTATACGCAGAAAAGGTGGGGAGATAACAGAGTGAATTATAGAGAGAATCTGAAACAACAGCTGGAGCCAAACAGCAAGAGAAAAAATTGCAACACAGAAAAAAAAAGCCTGAACAAAATAACAACAGCAACAACAATAACAGCAAAAGAAAATTTTGCATTATGTTTTGTAAATGAGAAAGCAAAACAATTTGATGTCCCCTCATAGCTCAAAAGATTAAGATGATCTTGGCCCAAGGAAAAAAGGAAAATTATGAATTACTGTTTTTATATTAATGTAATTTGTATCAAACGGATCGGTTTTCAAGAAATACATGATATATATTAACCAAAAAAAAAAAAGGGGGCGGGGGGGGAGGGGGAGGGGGGGAAGCGGTGCCAAATGATCAGATGTACATTTTGAGAAAATCGGAGTTGTCATGTAAAATTACACTATCTGTGGTTTGTTACCGATGTAACCAGACTGTGCAAAATATATATAAATGAGTGATGAATGAATAAATAAACAGATAAATAAATAAATAGATAAATAAATCGAATAAGCACCATTATGCATTTGCATTTGTCATTTGAGAAGTCAATTAATATCATGAAGTTTTCAAGGGATGGGCGGGCTGAAAGGAATTGACACGAAAGGGAGCAGGGACTGAGGGGCAAGAAGGAGGGGGACTGGGGGAGTGTGTTCAGCTCACATCACCAAAAGCAGCTGCTTATTGATTTCATTCACGTGCACCACGTACCAGCATGCACTCTGCACACGTGTGAGACTTGAACCATTAACGCAGGCGCGGCGCCTTGGAGTGGATAGAAGGGGGAGATAACACTAATGTCACCTCGCAGGGGGTTGGAAGGGGGGAATGGGGGGGGGGGGGGAGCATGAAGAAGTATATCCTGCAGTGTAGCAGTTTTTCTTCTGTGATTTATGTATGAATCATGTATATTCTATGTATCTCAGTTTAGTTACATTTTTTTTTTTTGTGTGCTCGATCTTGTACTGGTCATATGCATTTTATGCATCTAAGTTTCACGTATTACTATACTACTGTTAATGATAAGAACATCAAATTTTATCAGCTTTTACAACAAACGATCAAGAACAAAAAATATAGTAAAATCTTGTCTTGTCCCTATCTGGGATCTAGGGGAAATAATACATTATCGAGAAACTTTATACGATTAAAAGTAAAGAAACAAGGGGAAAAAAGGGAAGGGGGGATTACGGGAGGGGCGAGGGCGGGACTTCAGGACGTTTCATCAATTTTCAGGGGTTTTTGATGTTGGGTTTTTTCTTTTTTCTTCGGAAACTATTTCCATTTCTCTTCAAGATTTTCTACACAAAAAAGTAAAAAAAAAAAGCTTTAGATAAACTTCATCTGCTTTAGAAAACTATTCCCCAAAAGACGGCTGGGAGAGCAAAAATAATATTTTCGTCATGGGAATCTCTACACACACATACACACACACATACACACACGTACATGCACACACACACACACAAAAGCTTAAGACTGTGAAAATAAACACACAAAAACCGGTTATGAACCAGGATAGGAGATGCCGAAAGAAGAAAAAGTCTGCATATATATATCACTTGATGAAAAAATTCACAGAAAAATATTGAAGTAGAAATCAAAGAATATAATTATCAATTTCTAATATTTGTCATTTTTACATAATACTTATTTACATAATCATCTCTGCAATATTTCGTTATTTTATGAAAATAGGACCTGATAAAGTTGCAGCTTAAGCTATTGCATTTTGACTAGATAACTGTAATTGAGACTGATCTCTCTCTCTCTCTCTCTCTCTCTATCTCTCTCTCTCTCTATCTGTCTCTCTCTCTCTATCTCTCTCTGTCTTTATCTCTCTCTCTCTCTCTCTATCTCTCTCTCTCTCTATCTCTCTCTCTCTCTCTCTCTCTTTCTGTTTTAGATATTTAGGTGTAGAAAATTTCCAAATTTTGGGGTGAGGCAGACATTAAATATTTTTGCTTTCAAGATGGTCAAGAAAGTAATTAACACAAACACAAGCAATTAGCGATACTCGTATGGCACGTTTTTCCCCCCAGTAGAAAGAAATTAAATTACAGCAACGGTAACAAAATAATGTCCGGTTTTACAAAAAAGCAGAGACGCTCCTGCGTAATTTATTGAATTTAACAGGTGAACTTTTTCAAATCGGCTTTATCACGCATCTTTCTGTTTCCCAAGTGTTAAATGCGCAACGAGAGTGCGCGCCTCTGAGATTCCTTCAACTCTGGTCCCGTCTGATTATCCAATGCCGTCGCTAAGTTTCCACGAGATAAAAAATTAACTCTTTGAGGCTATGTGCTGCTAAAAAACGACAAAAATCGAAATTTGTCCAAAATCTAATTAATCTCCTTTTACCCATCCTATACTTCCATTTATCGGGTTTCAGCACTAAAATGTTATGAAAATAGCTCTAAAGTAGGGTAGGATTTTTTTTGCCATTTTTCTGAGATGAATTTGTTTATTCGTTTTGCTTTACCTGAACTTTGAGCACCGCTCTTCAAAACGAAAATTTGTTAAGGTAAATGCCAATAACTTTTTTTTGGTTTTCAACGAAATAGGCTATAGTTCGGTGGCAATGAAATTCAAAGTATTTCTAAACTCTGTATAGATTTAAAATCATGATTATATATCCTTATAGTTCAGAAGCTAACTTCAGTACCTTTGACAAATTCAATGAACTTTTATTACGTAATCGAATAACGTGCAATCATTTTGTGAACAAATCGAAATACTGAAAAAAAAAAAAAAAAGAAATTGCAGTACTTAGTTTGTATAGAACAAATTTCAGATCGCTAGATCAATAAAAAAAAAAAAAAAAGCCTTAGTAAAAAAAAAAAAGAACATAAAAAATAAAGTTTTAAAAAATAATCCAAGATGGCCGCCAAATTTTCACGAAGTTTAGTCAATATATATATGTATTTTTTTGTACTTCTTTTTCATCAATCTCGGTCCAGACACACGGGTTTAAAGGACTGAATCAGCCTTTTATCAAGAAATGAAGAAATTAACCCTATTAGTAGCAAGTGGCCTTAACATTATGCATGGAAGTGCATGAAACAGAACTGACGCTGATCGGAGAGAGAGAGAGAGAGATACTGTGTAAGAAACCTTCAAGATATTTAGGACGGACTATCCTAGATCCCAGATTGTATACATGCCTTTCTGCAACACTGTTCACCATCATCACCCCTGGCTGTTCTGCACTTGCAGGAGCTGTGAGCCGGGTGTGAAGAAAAAAGGGAACCATTTCCAGTCAACATAAAAGGTTACCATAGCAACCCCCACTAATATGATTAGCGTTAAGAGTCGACAAACTCTCGAGACGCAACGAGAAGGGGGAGATAAATGCAACGTCTGTGAAGGACCGGAACTCGAGTTATATCTGGTTTCTGAGAGACTCCACCTTTGAACCTTAGGACTTCAGTGGTGGTAATAAAAACTTTTTTACATATGCTTTCTGTCGTCCTAAATGATGCTTACTTAGCAAGGCTGGGTCTAGTATTTCTACTGTATGCCGAGGAATGGCTGCTATACAACAGTTTCTTTCACCGTAACTGTTTCTTGCTATTGTTGGTGGTAATATTTGTTTGTTTTTCTTAAGCCTTTCAATCCAAAGAAAGTAGGATTATCTCGGCTTTTAGAAGTTCCCAATTTTTCCTGAGAAATTTTGTAGGTAGAAATTTGGAATTTAGAAATTTTGCCCGGACAGCGGCACGCAGCCTACTCTTTCATCGATTTTGAACTGCCAA
>JBCEWB010846209.1:0-33394 GCA_039654565.1 Peronia peronii
TTATCACTGTTCAGTTTTAGTTTGTTACTGATCATCCAGTTGTTGATATCAAGAATACAGCTTTCGACTGCTTTTATAAGGGATGGAAAATTTGATGTAACAACAGACCGATACAGCTGGATGTCGTCTGCATACATGTGATAACTAATGCCAGCTATTTGTATAACAGAGGTCAGTGGCTTAGTGTACATTGTATATAACACTAGACCCAACACAGAACCTTGTGGAACCCCAAATTTTAGGTCAAACACAGCAGATGTTTCTCCTTCTAGTGAAATCTGTTGTTTTCGGTCACACAAATATGAGCGAAATCATCTTAGGACAGGCCCTGACAAACCATAAGATGAACAGAGACGTTCAAGTAAAATTGAGTGGTCGATTGTGTCGAATGCAGCACTAAGGTCTAAAAGTGTAAGTATGGGTACTTTTCCATTGTCTGCAGCACATAAGAGGTCATTGTGGATTTTCAAAAGTGCTGTTTCTGTGTTATGATGTTCTCAATAAGCTGACCGGTAAGGATCTAATAATTAATTATTCATTCTTAAATGAACTTTCAGCTGAGTTAGAACTACTTTCTCTAATATTTTGGACAAAATGGAAAGTTAGACACTGGTCTGTAACTTTTAAGGTCTTCAATGAGTAAACTAGCCTTCTTCAGCATTGGAGTGATTATTGCCTATTTAAAAAAGATTGGGTATTGTACCTGAGATGAGCGACTCATTTACAATGCTAGTTACAACACTAACGAGCTTATCAAGATGTTTCACCAATAATTTAGTTGGAACTGGATCCAATGAGCAGGACTTATGGGGGGATGACATAATGATTTCTCTAATAATATCATCATTCACTGGTTCAAATACAGACATAGGCTTCCCTTTGAATTCATTATGAGAGGGTAAAGAATGCACACAATTATTGTCCAGTTCTCTCCTGAGATCATGAATTTTGTCTGAAAAGTAATGTCCAAAAGCTCCTGGAAGTGGCATTTTGGAATGTTCTTGGGATGTACTGTGTTTGTCTTTTTACCACTTAGATTGTTGGTGACGGTGAAAAGTGCGTTGGTGGTAGAGCATTCCTGTATCTATTTGTTCTAATGGGCCTCTTTTGATGATCTGATTACGGCTTTAACCTTATGAGGTGAGAAAACGTTGTAGGCCTAACACCGAAAGTGGTGTCAGTGCAAGCCCAGTAAGTAGAAACTTCAGCAGTTGACATATTCAGAGGCAGTCATCATCAGGAGGATCGAAATCTAAAATCCTTGCATGAGCTGCACAAAGAATAATTATTGCACTCTCCAGACTCAAGTCGATGTAGAGATGCTGTTGTAAACATCACCATGCCATACTCATTAAGTTAAGGCAATGTTTCTTGAGTTTGCCCTGTTCTGATATTATTCGTGACAGTTTTGTTTGCATGTAAATGTGAATGTATTTACATTGTTATATACGAGTGTCTCATCAAGTGTGAATGAAATTTCCATTTTGAGGACAGATAAAGTTTTTCTTGTCTTGGTATTTTATCTTATGAGGTACAAGATCAGACTTGCACTGGTATTTTCCATCATTGTCTATGCATGCGAGACATGAACTCCTAATAAAACGTTTGGGGAGATCCAGGCCCTAGATCACAACAGTGATGATAGAGAAGACTGACGCACTTCTAGTCAGAACTATTATGACCAAGAAGAAAAAAGAAAAAGAAGGAGGAGACGTGACAATTTGAGAAGAAATGTGAATTAGTCTTTTAAGATCCAAGTTTCTTTCTTTCTTACTCATTCCTTCAGCTTTTGCCTCTCTATAATAGGCGACTTTTTATCAACCAGGAAGATAAATGGCATTTTTAGGCATTCGTTTAAAGTGTCAACCTTCCTTTTTATCACAGACGGAAAAGATAAGATGATCAAAGAAATGGGCAGTCGTGGTCAAGGAATTCAGGGCGATAAACACAAAGAATTCGACATTGCCTGACCGATTCGAGTAAAACAAAGTGGAGGCGTCATGGTTTATATAGAGGGCGCGGTCAGTGGGTCGTGGCTCGAACCAGATAGCGGCAGGTTGATGAGAAAGGGACGGCATAGACAACGAAGAAGACTTTGTGAACTACGAAGATCAGATATTATTATAGCATACAGGATTGGTACGGGTTTCAAGAGCGCTGTGAAAAAGAAAAAAATACCGCCGATCGTGGCCGTATGTAGGTCAGACATAATAATGTTCGCACTTGTCCACCTGTGACATTCTTAAATGACTGTAATTTCTCTTGTAATTACTTTGTCCTCGTTTGCCTCTTCTTCAGTTGCGTCTGACAACAACTTATAGTCCAAGCGAGGCATGCCAGGATAGACAGCAGGAGGGGATAAGATAGCTCAAAGTGGGTTTTAAAGAGATTTAACCAGCGTCGATCCTCCGGGAAATCTATAGCCAAGCAGTGGGCGAGACGCAGCATGGGTCAACTTAAATCGGATCGGAGAATACTACACATCACCGATCCAAAAATCCCAGGGGCGAGTTCTTAAAACGGAAACTGAAACTGAAGTTATTTTTGGCTATTTTGAGAGTAGGCCCTCTTCTCGCCGCACATTGAATCTCCATAAACTGACGTTGACCAAACTTTCCATATCGCATAAAACATTTTTAGACCAGGCGCATTTTTTATAATAAACTGGGAAATTACACGTAGAGTTCTGACAGGGCAGAGTCTTTCCCGGCAAACATAAATGTTAACAAAATGTTACTGCATTTTCTTTTAAAATAGGACGTGGATGACTGAGAACATAATAGAATGGCAGGCGTACGCTGTGCATGTGAAACCTACTTCTTCTTTCTTAATATAAACAAAATCATTTCTCCTGTAAGAAGTGTGCTTTTCCAACCACACTGTCAAGGGGGGGGGGGGGGGGTGTCTTTGGGAGTGCCCTAAAGTCCAATTTTTGCTGGAAAAAAAATCAATTTTAGGTTTTTGCTTTCTCTTAAAAGTCCTGTCTTTTCTAAATATAAAATTATGTAATCTGCCACAGTAAAGGTCAAGACACTCCTGGTTTTGACAGACAAAGATATGGAGGCCATATAGGCCTTCAAGTACCCGGAAGTGACGCTATGGGAACCGTCTTCTATGGAGCAAAATTCGAGAAAAGATCACGGAAGTCACGGAGGGAGGGCTAGTATCTGAAAATAAGACTGTTTTGAGACTAAAAGGAGAATGGAAATCCTTCGATATCAAGTTTTCCGTTAGAAAAAAAATTTTAAGTCATTTTTCTCAAAATCTGACCTTTAGTCACTATTTTAGCCATCTGCCTTTTTAAAAAACTGATTCTAACCAAATTTTGCCTACATCGTTTTCACAACAAAACCGAAAAACATACATATAGAATTATGTACGTCTCATTCTGTTTGCAAAATTTTGGAGAGAAATAGCTTTTTGTTATTAAAAAAAGGGCCATTTTCAAAAATTTCTATGAAATTTCCTTTTGCACACGAAGATATGAAAATGGGTAACTTATTAGACAATATGCCAGACAACAAATTCAGTAAGTTTCATCAACTTCCACTGATATTTGGCAGCTGAGATACATTCCAAAGAGGATCATTTCAGAGAAGCCTAAATCCATAGCAACCCTTAGAATTAGAACCAGTCAATTTTTTTTTTTTTTGCTTTCTCCAATTAATTTGAATATTCCGAATTTGATGGAAAAGATGAAAATTAACTAACTATAATAATACATGTAAAAATAGAAAACATCACCTCCGGAATGCGCCCCCTCCCCCCCAAACACACACGCGCACACGACCTCCCTAACTTTCTCGTGTTCCCATCCCGTCTGGGATTGGCGTATGGCCAAGCCAACATGGGGAAAATTGTCATTGTCTTTTTCCTTCCGAAAAAAAAAAAAAAATTGCCCTTTCCCTCCACCTTCCTCCCATTACCTTACTTCCTTATTAAAAATACTTTCCCGCATAAAAACTAAGACAGAAATGGGTGACATTATAGTCACAATATAGACCCATTCAATAAGCCAAAGCGAACAATGTTGTTGTTCCTCGTCCACAAGTGGGCTGTATAAAGAGAAGATCTTTCATCTTTAACATACTATTAGCTTAGTTGTTTTTTTTTTTTTCACACCAGCCTCGCGATAAGCTTAGATGGAAACTTTACAGCATTTGCCACACAATGAGGATCGTGTCATATTTCCACGTTTTAAAGTGAACAGAGTTCAATTATTTATATTCCTCTGAATCAACTTTATTGACTGAAAATGATGGCCATGTGAGTGATTGTAATAAATAACTTTCAATGTTACAAACATATCCAGAGACTGCGCGCTTTAAACATAAGCCTAAACACTGGACTCGCTTGTAGGATTGACTGTCTTTACGAATCGGCAAGAAAACTACTTGCCATTGAAATGTCCCTTGCACCAAAACAAGGTCCAAATAGACAATATTTTGTTATAAGGAGTCATTGTTGCTATTGCTGTTGTCTTTTCTTCGGGGGAGGGGGAGGGTTGATATTGTTTTTTTCCTGTTCATCGGGCATTATACTATGGTCTCTATTCTGTTTGTCTGTGTTGATTTACAAAGTTGCTGCCTAAGCCGACTTCTTTATTTGTTTTTGCTGTAGCCATTTTTAATATAACTATGAACAAATAAAAATTAAAAAATAGTATTTTTTTAAAAATGTAATGTACCGTATTTCATAAAGAATATCTCACAAATGAGATGTGATGTCCATGTTAGCTTGTTCATAAATATACCTCTTTCCGTACAAAAAAAAAAAAGACAGGCCCAAAGAGACATTAAAAAATCTTCATTTCAACGGCAGAAGATGGTAATCTTTCTCTTATGCAATTCAATTTAATCAATCAGTTCAGTTAAAACTGCGAGCTGGGTTAAAACTGGACTAATCCCTCTTACACGTAAATCCGTGAGGCCAAGCAATGCGCAAAATCTAAGGGTCGCGAGATCTTTCAGCCTTCTTAACAAAGGGACATCTTAACCGCAGTGCTGTCTTGTTGTGGGACAAAGAGCAATGACAGCCAAGGGCGTTAAGCACGAATATAATGGTTTCTATTGTATGCCCGGATTGTGTACCATGGCAATCCTTAAATCATCGTCCAGGGTGTAGATGAGAGACCACTTGCAGTTACTGAACAACAGAAGTAGAAATAATTGCAACATTTACACACCCATCTGCATTACTATCCCACACATCACTACTACAAACATTGGTCATTAAAACCATTAGTTTAATCGACGTATTTTTGAAATCGGCCCTGAGCTTTAACTGAAACCGCCGTGTGGGCCCACAGATACCTTTGGTTACATCTAAATTATGGCACTTGCTCACAAACAAATGCAGGTCTGAATGTCCATCTTTTTGTTTGTCTTCATGTTTTTTTTCCTCCTCATTAGCCTGTCACGGAAAAAAAAGTTAATGCCCCCCATCCCTCTCTCCCCAGAAAAGAAACCTGTGCATGGACTATCTTTGTGATATATTACTCCCTCTAAGTATCCCAAACCATCTGCATAAAATCATCCGAGACTATTACTTCACTTTGTAGTGGAAAATGTGTTGCAGCTTAATGATAATATTTGAAAAACTTATTGATATGAATGGATATGCATTATACTGACAGGCAATTAATTTTCTCTCAGTTCAATGTTCACCTTTATCTTGGATTGGTTTGCAACACTTCATCCTGTGCCATGCATTAAATAATGACAAATGTTTTGTTCAAGAGATAGATTCAGTTTCCAGTTCCCATACACAGCAGCATGGCAATTTGATAACAGGTTGTTTCAGTTTTTGGTTGCCTGTAAAACTGTGATTTAGATAAATATTTTGATCTATAACAAAACAAACCATGTATTGCTTGATAAAATATCAGCATAAATTACTTGGCCTCTGATTTACTGGTGTCACCAATGGTCTTCACATTTGCAAGATAAATCTCTGTGTTCATTCATAGTTGTGAATCAATCAAAAGAAAATAACAACATTTACAATATGCAAGTAACTGCTTTAATATTTGTAATATTATCATCTTTGCCAATAATAAGAACGCAACAAAGGATGGAATGGGCAAGAACAATAACCATGACAATGTTGATAAAACAACAGCTATAAAAATACCATATATGGGACCACTTATGTCACGATAAATCACAAAAAGAGATAAAATTTTTAAATGAAGGCAAAAAAAAAAAAAGCATCTTAGAGATTTATTCTTCTTCATCCTTCCATTCTCACTCTTTATTACTCATTATACAGAAGTTATGACATCCAGTATGAATCACATTCTATAGGTCATTTGGAGGTCAATCCTTGGGTGTGAATAGCACTTTGGCTTCAAATGGGCCAGATCAATGACTTGCTAAGCCTGTCCCAGTCTATTTTAGAGTCCTAGACTAATGGCTTTTTTTTTCCTTTACCCATGCCAACTGAATACTACTGTTGCAGCTATATATACATATTTTGATATCCTTTTATAACTCATAAATGTGTCGTCCGTTCAGCATTACATTTTATCTATCTGTCCTTTGATCAGCTTTTTGATGTGTAAATGTATTCACCGTGTTAGGCACAATATAGCCGTCATTGCGATGATGTGCCATTAAACCCCAACACAAACAAACAAACATGCAACTATATGACTATCTAGTATCTATAATGAACCAATGGTTCTTGTCACGAGAACAACTATCAGTGGCCTGTGGATATTGTGCCAACTTGACGTTCAGGAAACACTGATATACTTTAGAAGTCTTGTGAGTCCATGGATATCTATACAAATACAGATTTCACTGGTCAATGCAAAATTTGTCGCTTAAGAAATGCATACCTACGTATCTATGACACATCATCTATATGAAGCCAAGACTGTTGCATAACAAAGTATTTATGGAAGATGAACAGGTATGCACAGAATTTTAATTCCATTAAAAGAGAAAAACAATGCTTATCGCTGTACTTTTTTCATGTGTCTTATAGATGTATGCTGAAATGCAGATAACTGTTCGTGGGGCATTTTTGTTTCTCATAATATGACATCTATGGGTCCTCAATCTACCAACCACTGAAACTTCAATAAACTAATCTCCATAACTGATTTTGTGACATAAAACCCTGCTTGAGTTACAACTGAAATAAAAGCTGAAAGAAAATATAATGCAATCTTTCTTTGATTTTCTTATTCATGCTGTTTTTTTTTCAAAAATGGCATCATGACTACTGAAATATAGTACCGAGTCAACTGGGGCTCCCTATGCCATTTTTTAAAGAACAATCCCTCACAGCATTTCAAATGTTGACTAAAGTATATTGTATTTCAGTAAATTTCAAGGGGATGGATGAACTTTATGTTGAATGAGTTCTTAGCGGAAAGATATTGTGGTAGAGAAAATTTTGAATGTTTTATGGGGTAACTTATGTTATCCTGATAAGGGGTTACTTAGGCCATAGCTGTAGATCATAACTTAGGGCAAGTAAACTCCACATAGCAATTACTTGGGTCATTGAAACCTTGAAAGACACAAGTTCATCTCTGATTATCTATTGTATTTAAGTTGAGAAGTGAATCACAAAGACAAAAATTATACTTGTGGCATTAATTATGTAAAAAAAAAATTTTTTTTCTAAATGATAAAAGATTAGAAGAAATCAATTTTGAATTGAGAGTTGTTTATTTTTTGAAAAGCTAGCCGACTTCACCCTGATTGGCCCAAAAAAAACTCTCACAACACCAGTTTACTTTCATGTGATCCACTACATATCTGGTAAAAAAAAAAAAAAAAACGAACAATCCCTAACTTAAACAAACACATTTATTGCAGTTACACAGGCTCACTCAGTCAATATTTTAAGAACATTTTCTGTTAAAGTCATCAGAAGTTCACATTAAATTCTGTGTGAATAATTCAAAATTCATCTTTCAGATATATCAATCATGGTACCACTTTAACAGCTCTAAACTTAATAATTATAAATTATCATCTTGTTCAATATACTGATAACAGCTGTGGCCAATGTGATCAAATTGTTTCGCTTCATGAAGCTCATCTGGTGTATTCGATTGGGATATGGTCATAGTTTTCAGATAAATGGTAACGGTATTCATAAATCATGTACACAACAGGTGTGCCATAATAGATAAATCATTTACCCAGCTACTGAAGAAGAACTGGAAAAAAGAGACATACTTTAATGTGAAAAGTATACTATCAACACAATGAGAAAATTTGTGTAAGCTGAAGGTCCATTTAACATCAATACAAATACTTTAAAGATGTCAGTTCATATTACTGAAGATAAATGGCTCATCCACGTACATATTATGTACAACAATTGTAACATTTTATCCATAACTCACTATCAAAAATGTATATTTCTTTTCCCCATTTTATAAACATGGCAGCTTTATACCTTTCCATACTATTTTTTCAACCAATCACCTTGTCTGCTAAATACCATTTGATGCCACAATAAAGTTCACACAGATTAACACAATCAAACAACTGAACAACAAAATGATGAAGACATGTTGTGCTCAGTGTGAAAAATAGACACGAACACACTAAGTTAATCAATGCAATATGAATAATATATGTAAGTGGAAAGCAATTTACACTATACATGTAAAACTAAGCAGGAGATCTGAATAGATTATGAGAAGGATGAAAGATTGATCACCAGTCCAAAACACAACAAAAGTTGGAATGAATGAAAGATTGCACATGTTTATCTTGGGTAAGAATGTAACAAGACAGGAAAAAGCAGATGCACATTCAAGGCACATATGTGACGCTACAAATACTGAATCCAATAACTGCAGCTGACCTAGATTAATCTTACTGCTTTAACAAGCCATTTTCTTCATAAATTCTGTTCAGGATGAGGAGCAATTGCCATGTTCCTGGTCTGGTACAATCTTTATATTTTCCATAATATGAATGTGGCAATATCTTTTGGTTGGTTGGAGACCTTGATGTCTGGATCAAATCACAAACTAAAGAGGAGGCAATTCTCACTTTCTGTCACATAAAAATCAGCTGTTTTCTAACAACTGTATTTTGTGGATGTTTTTTGTAATGCATATTCTCACCTACTTAGTCATTTGGGTAAATCAGCTTGTAACCTCTCCACTTTTTCTGTTTCTGTACACTCATATTTTATCATATCATACCTTCATATTCTTTGTGACAGGTTTCAATCAAACTTCAGGACATACAAAATTTGGTGTTTATACAACTAAAAAGTACTTCATATATAATAAATATTCAATATTTCTATATTTACTCTATATACAAGCACAGTATCAGCAATGTATATATATATAATTAAAATGAGCAATGTGAAGACTGCAGTATGTGAATGATATATATATATATATTCATATGTATTACATGTGCATGAACATTGTCACCTATAAAACTTTGAAAATATTACATGTACATCCATGATAAAATGCAAAATTATTTAATTTCATATCACAAGGAGGTGAAAAAGATCACACATTTCAGATTTCATTAATCAGGCAGGATTAGAAAAGTAATGTGAGTCTGAAAAATGATTGAAATTCAAACAGAAAACACAAGACACAAATGAATTATTCCCATATGTATAGATAGTCTTGATAAAGAAACCTGTCTAAGTTAGAGATCCAGAATTCCTGAACTTTTTTCTCAGCTGTGCAGATTCATTTCCATACTGAAATGCAACACAATTAATGTAAAATAGAGGAATGGTTCAAATCTTGATGGAGATGACGTTTTCTCCAGATGTCTCAACCTAGGAAACAGTAACAAAACATTTGGGATCGATGTGAAAAAACAACCATCAAAACATTGAATTAGTCCATGCGGTAGGAGATATGAATGAATAAAACAGAATGAGCCAAACAAATCACCATTCCCTAGTTCAACACAACTTGGAATGAATGCAATATTGAAAACACAGACACAGATATAAGGCTAAATCTCTGTATTTCAAAATTGATAAAAATAGTAAAATGGTAAAGTAATATCTTATAATAAGCTGAAGTAAGTCATGTCACAAACCAATGGTAAGAGTCAATCAGGGGTATCTGTGGCAATGAAGTAGTGCATCTTCTTCATGATCAGAGCGCAATATAATAAATCTCACTATCCACTGATTTCATTAAGCTGTAATATTATAATAGCAGCATTTTGAAGAACACGAGGGAGAACTGTGAAAATACTCTTAAGAGAAAAAAAGTGGGGGGGGGGATTCTGAATGTGATTTTTTTGTTCATTATTAAAGATAGACTATTTTAATCTTTTCCATCAAATCTGTCATGCGCTTAAATTAGAGGAAAACAGTGAAAAAAAAAAAAATCACCTTTCTCGAACGGTTGCCATGGCAATAGGCCTACCACTCTTGGATTTTGACATCTCTAAAATGATTAACTTTTAAATCTATCACTTCCGCCAAATTTCAACAAAACTGAAGGAAAATTGGTAAATATTATATTTTTTTTTTATATTTTCTAAAAAGTTACATATTTTCATCTCTTCATATGCAAAAGAAAATTTTCTAGAAATTTTTGAAAATGCCATGTAGTGAAATTTCAAATTTTGCTGTTTTTCATAGTACAAACCTATTTTTCTCTTAATCTTACCAACAGAATGGGCTGCACATATATACATTTTTTGGTCTTGTTGTGAAAATAATGTATGCTAAATTTGGTTAGAATGAGTTTAGAATGAAAAAGTAGACTGCAAAATAGTGACAAAAAAAAACACCAGGTTTTGAGAAAAACGCAGTTTTTTTTCAGGAAAAAATTGACATGGAGATTTTATTCGGCTTTTAACCTAAAAAAAACGGCCCGTTTCCACATATAGCTCTCTCGTCATGTCTTTTGTTGCCTTTTCCTACCTTTCTGGATATATTTTTTCTCAAATTTTGCTCCCTAGCCCCATCATTATAAGGGATCTCATAGAATCACTCTGGGTTCTTGATGGCCTATATGTGGCTTCCATATCTCTCTGTGTCAAAACCAAGAGTGTTCCAATCTTTACTACGGCATATAATCTACAACTGAGCTCTGAAGCAGCAGAAATAAAAGAAAATTTTACTATTCAAAGGACGTGGAAGTCCATTTTAGAGTGCCTGGTGAAAACTTATACTGATAATATGCATGATTAGCATTTTTTTTCGCATCAGAGTGATCATCCAATGTCCATCCCTGGCATTTGGGCTCAAGATATTGCTAGAAGAGATAATAATCATGTGTTATATGGACTCTTTGCCTACATATAATCAAACAGTGATGATCTACTACTGCATGTTGCAGCCAGAGGGAACAAAATCCTGGTTAGCAGTAGGCTGGGACATCCGTTGAATGATCATGGGTCTAACATGTTAGAATGGACATATCCACTTTTTAACACCATTATTATACTCAGAAAAGGCAAGATTTTTAAGAGGCAACAAAAACTAAAAATCACATTTTTTTTTAGCAAACACCATATTTCAGGACACCCTCTCCCCCAATAAATTAAGTGGTTCATATGGGTTTCTATGTTAGGGCTGTACTCTACTTGTCTGCATGATGTATATGATTTCATCTATTATATATTTAAATATTTTGAAATATTCTGACTTTGTCAATGCATTTGAATCATGTGGAAAGAGTATTTATTTTGGATGGTTACCAGAAGAGACACAGTAAATACATACTACCTGTGAACATAGCAACTCAAATGCTGTGTCACCAAGTAGGCTACAAGACTGTACTACCAATGTCATATGGATCTTGACAAATGGTGATAAGGAGTTATGATTGACAATAATAAAAGTGGTGCAGAATCAGATTCTAGCAATGCCTCCATAGTATAACTGTACAGTTCTCTCAGCTAATTCAGTATACATGTATATATTCACAGCATAACATATGTATATGTTATTTTTTGCACTTTTCTTTCGATAATTCAGCTTCCTCCTTTTAGTCATTAAGGACTGAAAAAATAGACAGTTCACTGACAGAATTTTTGCTGTTGAACCCATGCTGAAATTATTAACAATACATATTCATCACATCACAACAGAAGGGAAAAATGTTATTGAATCTTCAATAGGGGCATACTCCAGTCAAGTGGTGAGGCTCCATCAATTCAAACAATTATGACAACAATATGTCACCAGGAGCAGTGATAGGTGTCGCTTTAGAGCTCACAGTCAATGAAACTAATTAATTCAAGCTGTTTAAGACACAAATTCAACAATGATAACTGGAACTTTTACACAAACAAAATGCTCCAAACTGGTAAACACTATTCCTTCTCTAGACCATACAGCAAAGTATCATCTGAGTATATAAACAGCCATGAATCAATTGGAATTCTTCCAAACAATTAATGCTGGGACAGAGAGCACTGATCATGTTTCTTCCTAGATCCATTTGCATTTTGCAATGCCAGAAGATTTACTATCATAATCATGGTGTTCCAAAACATAAAGGAAGCAATCAGGAAATAGTTGGAGACCATGCTTCATTTCCAATATTCTTCAGAAGTTAACTGTCAAAAAAGAAAAAAGTGGAAACTGTCTTATCATAAAGTGAGATTTAAGTTGGTTCTTCATCTGTGGCATATTCACTTTCTAAAAAAAAAAAAATAAGAAATTCTTGAGTTAAATACTTATAGCTTGTAATACATGGCAAACTCTTCCTTTCCTTGCAAATATATCTGCTAGTAACATTAATATGATGACCATTAGAGAACCAATGTCGCAAAACCTGATAAAAAACGTTATACTCAACAGTCATTCATTGAAGTCAGACAAAAGTAAGTCCAATGTGCTTTAAAGACATGTCCACAGTCTATTTCAGAGGTACATGTACAGTTTTGGAATCACAAAATTAGTCGTCATTTATGAGCCAGGTGTTCTGATTTGGGAGCCAGTGTTATTGTTCATCTGATTCCAAAATTTGCTTGTGATAGACAAGGAATTAAAGATTTTTGGAACATTTTTTGTTCAATAGCTAAATATATCTGGTATCAGTAAACTGGTTCGACTCGTGATTTATTTTCTATTCTTTAAAATATTGAAGTATTCTGCTTTTTTTTTCCCCTTAAAGCCAGGACTTATAATATGTTTATGTTTCAGACAGCAAGCTTCTTAGCAGAACAATGACGAAATTGTAATGAAGTTGCATATTAAAAAGGTTTTTAGAAAATGAATATTTATCTAATATCTTCAAAAATTGGTAACAACATGCAAAAAATAAACCAAGACTGCTCATACTGAATAGACAATCAGAACTCTTAAGCAAATAAGCAGGTTAGTAAACCAGAACAAAAGACCAAAATCAAAACCAAACCAAAGCAACCCCCCCCCCCCCATAAAAAAAAGAGGAAAAAAAAAGGGGGGGGGGCAAATGAAGGAAAAGAAATGGCAATGCATACTTTCAAAGAGAACTTTAAAGATAAAAGAATATATTGTGCAACAACAACACTTGTACAAAAACAACATTGCAATGGTATTCAATAAAATCAATGCTATGGATGTGTTTTTAGATATCATGAGCTCATTCCTTTGTTGTTCAATCTCCATTTTTTCACTTTTTGAGAAAATTGTTGTTTTATGTCCAGCAACAGTTTTTCTTGACATTAAAAGGTAATTTCAGTGAAAATGTTTTTGTGTGGAGGTGCAATACAATTAATTTGATTTCATTAGGAGATGTAAAAAAAGGCACCTTTAATTTGTCAAAAAAGAGGGAAAAGTACTTTGGAGAAAGCAGTTTCCAAACTTTTTGAAAGTTAGTCCGTTCTGTCTTGTGCTATCTTCATTTCTGTATCAAAATATCTCATTTTAGCAATGTTTAAGATGACTGTTATATTTTAATCATTTTAAATTTCTTTTTAGACCATTCAAACCTTTTCTGGTCTCTTTCTATTATCTACAAAATGGCCCATTGAATAATCTACATTTTACGTGCAAGTTTATGAAGGTTATACATGACCACAAAGTATACTATTTTAAGATTCTCAATCATTTTGTATAATGAAACTAGTAAAATGCAAATGGTTATGATAGTGATTGTTCTGGATCTAGTTCTATTTTTTCTCTGAACTTACTTGATAAATGTAATAATTATATCATAAACGAAAACTTGTAAAATGAATATAAAAGTAACAATCCCGAGGAATACAGATTCCCACCTTAATATATCTCTGTCACAATTAAATTACATTTACTTTCAAACTAACACATACATGAAGAATAGAATAATGACAGACTTCAGATTGGTGTTAAAAAGTATCCAGTGTTACCCAATGAAAATAAAAAAACAAGAGCTAGAATGGAAATTTACCTGTCTTTATTTAGCAAAAGATTCATATTTTTCATGTCAAATATGAACTGATAAGAATCATATTATTTAGCCAGAAATCAAGAAAATATACAAGGGTTTGAAAAGCGTCCCCTGTAGCATGTGACACAAAACTATGTATGAAATTCCTGCTGTGGAATGTTTTACACAACAATACACAAATACTGTTTCAGAATTGTTTGGATATAAAATGATTGGATAAGTGACAAAATTAAATTATTGAACCATAATAGATCTGATGAACAAGGCATATTAGATGGGACATTTCTAGATAGATGCTATATGTTTTATGCCTTAGCCGTCCTGCACAGAGAAATATGATCTTAATTCAGTGAATACTTTTTATGTTTTTCAAACTAGCAGTAATATGGCAACATTTCTTTTGTTTTATGAACATATACAGACAAACAGATGTTGCTTATAATATTTTAATATCTTAAACTCTTTGTCAGATGATAAAGATATAAACAGATAAAGTAATGTTTCCATATTGTTTTGATTAATTTGGACTTGTAAAAATAGAAATAAACTTGATATATAATTTGTGGACATAGCACAAAATGACTTTAAAAATCTACCTGTTAAGACAAATAATCAGTGAAATAATAACATTGTATGATGGATTTATTATCCCTTTTTCACATGACATATTCATCTCCAAATAGCTCAAAAGTGGGGACAGAACAATAAAGAATTGAGCTTGCGATATTCCTGTCAATCATTACTCAACAAAATGTATGCGAGTTCTAATAATCTCATGTGCAATACTCAAGATAAGAACTGATGAGAAGGAAAGTATGGAATATTCTACATTTTTGGCATTTTATATGTTGATCACATAATCTGCTACAGTAACATAAATCTCCTGCCCTTTATGAAATGCATATAGATTTGCATGTCAAATTAGAGTATTAAATAAAAACAAATGTCTCATTCATTGTTTTCCATACACTGTATGAATGAAAATATGTTATGTAATAGCCAAGAGAAAATTCTGATCTGACAGTATCTGCATGTACGGCTGACAACAGCTCTGTCTCTGTGAAATATGTGTTTGAGGTCTGAGTGATTTAAAAAAAAAAAAAATAATCTGCAAGAATTTGTGCTACTGGACATTGCAAATAAAAGAAAAATCAGTCTAAAGAATAAGACATAACACACAAAATCAGATGGACCTTGGAGGGGAAGTACCTAATGTGCTCTCTTTCAACAAGGGATTTCATGCTATGGATGTTAAAACTTAATAATCTATTCCTTTATTTGTTAAAACATTAGTTTTCATTACTGTGAAATTAGGCAGATGGATTTTGTAAGCTATTATGTAAAGTAAGCAAGATTTTTTGAGATTCAGGATTTAAGAGCATATGGAAAAATGTTAACTTTATAGTAATAAATTAACATTTTTTTTTTTACAATTCTGAGGACATTTTTTTTTCTCAATAGGAACCAGAGTTATACTCTATTAACATAATTTGAAAAACAACTTTTTAAATTAAACCAACAGCCTTGTTTCATTTCTGATTGCTTGAAAGAATTTATCAAGAAATCATTTTAGATACATATAAATTAATCTAACAGCAATAATACAATAACGAAAACTTACAAAAAAACGCTCTTATTTTGCTAAGTGCACATATTAGCGCTACAATCAAATTGCTGATACAATAGATACACAGATATCTACTCCATTGCAAGTTCAATCACTGGGTTGACAATAATCAAAGATATAATATATTTACACAAACAAAAAGGATATGCGTAAAGACATGAGATTTCATTGACAAATAACAACAGACAACAAATATACAAGCTGATATTAAATTTAAACATGAAACATGATGTGACTATTATCACCATCATCATTGTGCCTTCCTAATATCCAGGGTTCAGTTTGCTAGGATTCTTGTGTCCAGTACAATTTTTGATGGCGCAGTCTATAAACTTAATTGGCCTCCTGCTTTCTTCTTCTCAACATTTCCTGTCAGTGTGTTTACTCTTAGTGCTTGTACTTGTATGTCTAATTAATAATAGCTTTGTCATCAAGATTCCTAACAGCAAATGTCTAAAGACTTTTGGCTTTGCAGTCGTTGCTTTTGTCTCTTGAACATCTTGCTTAATCTGTGACAGATCCACATTTAAAAGTTCTACAATACAAAATGTTCATTGTCCAAGGTTTTGCCTCACAACATAATGCTCTATTACCCTCAGTTTTGGAGAAGTGGAGATCTTTTTCAATCCTATAAATCTTGTTTGATTTTTTTCCCTTGCATGACTTATTCTTTAAAGTCAATATTCTGATTCAAAATGTTTTTTTAAATTTATTCATGAATGTTTTCATTTGTTTGTTCAAACCTCTGTCAGTATTTACCCCCTTCTGTCCTGTCTTAGTGATAATCAGTGTCTTTATCTTTTCCTGCATTCATATTTAAGCCCTTCTTCTCACTCTGATATTTCATATATCAGTGATTTTTTATCACTTGTTATTATTATCAAGTTATTGTATGTATGGAACACTTATGCCAATTACCCTGAGCCCTTTGATCTCATTAGACCTTCTTGAATACGTCCTCAATACAGACATTAAAGTAACATTTTTTAAATAGTTTTGAGGACATTTTGTTTTCTAACTACAAGGACTGTCCAGGAAGTAATAAGAAAATAGCCATAACTTTCAGACTAATCAATATTTTCAAATTCTGTAAATGGTGTGCAACAGGACATTTAAAGCACTGTCTTGTGGCCAAGTATCAGCATCAAGGTTGAAAGCTTTCTATCATTATGTCAACTTAAATATGGCGGCCCCCATTGCAGAATAGTCAAAGGTAGAGGTGAGGGGAGTTGTGTGATTTTTGCATGCAAAAGGAAAAAATCCTACCAAAACCCACGATGAAACTGTTATCATAATATGGTAAGAATGCAATGAGCAAAAATCAGGTTTATCATTGGTGTACTGTGTTTAAGGCAGGCTGTACGCTGGAAGACAAATCTCACTCTAGGTGCTCACAATCTTCAAGACATGCACAAAATGCTCATCTTGATGAACTCATTTGAGAAGACAGGTGATTGAAAGTTCGAGACATTGCTTCAGTTCTTGAAATTTCAAAGAGTATTGTTCATTAAATTATCTAAGGTTATAGGAAGGTTTTGGTTAGGTGGGTTCCAAAACAGCTGAAACAGCTGAAAGAGAATCATAAGCTGCAGTGAGTCAGTGTTTTATAGAACTTTCTGGATCAGTGCAGACAAAGTGGTGGTGGTGGTGAGAATCCTTTAACTGAAAGGGGAGCTGGTGGAGACTTCCATGGAAATCATGAAGGATTTCTCAAACATTTGATAACTGGTGATGAAACGTCGGTGCATCATACAACGCCAGTAACAAACAGGATTCCATGACCTGGAAGCATCTGTCATCTCCGCCCACTAAAAATTTCAAGGTGAAGCATTCGGCAAAACATATGGCTACCGTGTTCTGGGATGCTAAAGATATCCATCTGTTAGACATTTTGCCTCATGGATTAATTATGATGCTGGTTATTGTGAAACACTTGACCAATGCACCACAAGAAACCGGGCCTGCTGAGTAAGGGCGTCATTCTTCAGCATGACAATGCAACACCCCACAATGCCAAATTGACCAGAGACTGGCTCCATCGCTTTGGAAGGGAGATTTTACTACACCCATCCTACAGTCCTGACATGGCTCCATCAGAAAAAGGTTTGACTGTGATAACAACCTCACTGAAGATATGTGAGATCAGTTCTCATTGCTTGATGCAAATTTCGTCAGGGAGGATATCTATTCTCTGGTTCAGCACGGGCAAAAGTGTGTCAATCTCCAAGGACACTACATTGAAAAGTAGTAAAATAGTGACAGTAACTCTTGTGTAAGTTTCAGTTAAATCCAAATAGAAATGTTTACTTAGGTTAATTTTCTTATTACTTTCTGGACAGCCTTTGTAGGAGCCAAAGTTATGCTCTGTGTGATGATAACACACATGTACCAATCTCTCTGGATAGATTTCACTTTTTCAACCTCCTGCGGCCAGTTGTCTCATATTAATTTCATGCATCCTTTCATGTTTGTTGGTTGAGACAATTCCTGGACCATTTTGATAATTGCCCTTTGGTTGCGATACCAAAATATTCAGATTTAAACAATTTTTTTTTCTGTCCACGCTAGCTCTTTCTATGGAGGTGATGCTGACTATTTATTTTATGTAAGATGTGAATCTTTTCATGGTTTAATCCCCTCTTTCTGTACAGTCAGTTCATACATTTGTGTAATGTATACAATGAGAACCGCACAGAAAAAATTTTGTTTATTATAAAAACATATTTTCTTTACATCAAAAGTTCTGTTATTTGTTTCAAGGCAACTGATAGGGATCACACAAAAATACCATCCAAAAAGAATCAAGCATAGACTGAGCTGCATTATAATTTAAAAAAGAATATGACGTCTCTGGAAGTTGTGTCTGCATCTCTGACACCGTTCAATTTGTGCAAGCAATTCTGAAATGCTAAACTTTTCTCTTTCTCTTAAGAGCCATTTTGTTTCCTTTGCTAGAACTTGAATTTCCTTGGTGTTTGTATAAACTGCCTTAATAAAGAAAATATAGCCACCAAAAACCTTCTCTATAATTAAATACTAATGAAAAAATCCATTAAATATACAGGTGTATACAAATACTGACAACATGCTTCGATCCTATTTTCATGGCAAAGGATCTGATTTGAGCTGAAGGTAGCAGAGATCTGTCTGAAATTTCATCTTGACATAGATAATAATAGGTGATTATCTGTATATATTAAAATTTATTCTTTAACATTCTTTTTAATTGTGCAGCTTGCCATTTCTATTCTGAGGATAATTTTTAATATGACTCATAACATATTTAATAAAAAGAGAGCAACACGAACCAATTACCTCATACGATTTGCTAAAAATCAGGATTTAATTTTAATTTCAATGGCAGACAAAATAGTATTCATGATGAATTCAAAAACAGTCTCTCCAACTCTAAGCCAAACGTACTATGATCCTCAAACAAATGAATTCAGGAATGACAACCATGACTGACAGGACAGAGACTGTCAATTTGTAAAAGCTTTGTGTAGATAGATCTACCATACACAGTTCTTCTACTATTAGTCAAACGCTTAAATTTTACATAGATTTAAATTGTTGAATGATTTTGAATTGTACATGGTTTGAAATTGTATTTTTATGTCATCCTGTTAATAACATGAATTTATACATCTCACATCTTGAGTATGGCTTCATTTTGAAAAATTCATGTGAGCACAGTGATGTTATTCTATGTAAATGAAATCATGTCCAATGGAATTCCTTAATGCTTAGGCTTTCATATGCAAGATGTCACAGACTAAGACATCTGACAGAAATCTGTGAAGCTGAACATCACAAGGAAGATATCAAATCAAAATTATCAATTCATTTCCTTAGGGTCCTTCTCATTATCAGCTGTGAAGATAGTGACAGTTGTATCTCCTGTGTTTTCATCTGTTTTTGACTCTTCACTCTCTTCAATCTTCTTCTGTTTTGAATGTAATTTTTCAGAATGAACTGCGTCCTCAACACACAATGACGTCAACGATGATGATGATGAACTACGGGATGAAAATCTGCATTCATGAACTGGTGGCAAAAGTCTTTTAGCCAATTCTGCTTCTTGAGAAATTCTCTGTTGCTTCCTGCCAGCCAATTTTTTCTTATTGTCAGCGACAGGATGAGATTCTATGTCTCCATCTGACTGAGCTAAGGTGGATTTTTCACTGTCTATGCCTTCAGAGATGCCACTGTCAATGTTTCCGTCATTCTGCTGTTTTCGTGCATAACATACTGAGCGATTATGTAACTGTGAACCACTTGGATTTGATGTGGCACCTGAAGAACTACTTGAACTACTACTGTTTAACAGGAATCTTAGCTGCTTTTTGTGTTCATTTGTGAAACGCTCTCGATCCACTCGATCACAGTATTCATGAATGCGTTCAACTTCAGCTTGGACATGGGCTGCCTGATTTCCAGGGAGGATGAATGCTGGAAAATAAATATAACATGAAAGATGAGATAAAAAGCTGATAAAGTAAATATTTCAATTGTTTAAAATTTAAGTAAAAAAGAAAAAAAAACAACAACTGATAGATGCAGACATTCTTTCACAATAATACATCATAAATAAATTTTAAATGTTCTCTAACATAATTTGGATACAACTGTCATCATGTTTCTATTGTAACATATTCCACCAGGCCAAGTGACCATGAAACTGAAAAACAAAGAAAAATGAAAACTCATCCTTGAAATAAACTGCATACTTTTTTATCTTGAAGTTCTTGCATTCTAATTCAACTACAATAATGTCATAAATTGTCATTATGTCATAACATTTGTTCTATGAATTCATAATTTAGTTTGGTCCATAAATTTCAACATCAGCTTTCATTTTCATTTGTAGCAAATAATATGCAGCATGCTATCTCCTCTCTTAGGAAAATGAAATGGCATCAGTAGAAAAATATATGGGCCTACCTCACTAATCTCAGTGATACATCATTTACACATTGGAGTAGAAATGGTTTTCTTACCACGTAAGCCTGAAAGTGACATTTTATGAGCTGAAGATTTCGATGCAACACATGCAGACTTGACAGATAATTTCATCTGTAAAAATGAAGTATTGATGTCTGAATTAATATCCACATGTATGAGTCAGGAGCTCAAGAACAGTAAATTTCATCATTTGATTTGAGAATGCTTTAGAAAGCTGACTATATCATGTATTGCATGAAGTAGGAGAGTGGGGGAGATAGCAGGACAGAAACTGACCTACTTTGTCATTATGAGCATGGGAGAGTTAAAGAACATCAGCAAAACTATGCCTGAATCTTGAATATCATCCACAAATAGATACATTGATGGGGACATATAATTCAGAATTTTTCAACTAATAAATTGAAATTCTGTATAACGTTTTGAGAAATCAAATAGTAATGGTGCTAAATCACTTTCAAACATTTCTTTAATAAGATGGTTACAAAGCTGCCTCATACCTATACATGGAACTAAGAAAACTTATTATTGGCATCAACTTACTGGCTTCTTGAAAACAACTAGAAACACAAATATAGTAACAGCCTGAAAAAAGAAAAAAGACAAAGAAGTCAGTAAATGGATGTTCAAGAATCAATTTCTATGATTTTAAAGACTGTAAAGGAGGACTAAGATAATTATATAACTGAATGGTGTTACAATTTCCAGATTACGCCTTGAATATTGGATGGCAAAATTTATGATCAAGTTATTTAATATATGAGCCCTTCATCTAATCATTTAAACAAAATAAATTGTGGTCAATAGAAGAACAGGAAGACACTTACTTAGAAAAGGACAATGTGAAGGAAGCAGTTCCACAAATGTTAAAAACAAAAAGAGTTATTGTAAAGGCCATGACTATTAAGTTTTGCTATTTAAAATTATTTTTCACCACTTCTCTTGGGTTGTATATCTTCATTCATTCATTTGAAATAGTAGAAATGCATCAATAATACTCAATAAAAACATCAAAACTTAAGCCTATTCATTCACCAGTAGTTATATCTTTATGCTTTATATTACAACAGAAAATGATTTAAAATAAAAACACATACAAATTAATTAAGGCTAATCTAAATATCTTTAATTTTTTAAAAATTAAAAAAAATTTAAATTTTGATTTATAAATTTTATGACAAAGAATCGAAACCAATAGCTATCCTAAATTTCTGCAGCTCATAAAAGTTAGAAAAATGAAGAGAAATATTCATTTTGCTGGTGTCACCCAAATCCCAATGTTTCTAATAAAACTCTAAAATAAACTTACTGTGGATAAATCGAACAACATAAAAAGGGCCTGTAAAACTATGGCATTTTCATCATCATAGTTGACTCCCAGTATGATGAACGTCAGAAGCAGAATGATCAGAATTTCACTGCGAGCAATCTCCAGCCTATAAGCCAAAAATAGGAGATCATGTAACTTTCTGAAATATTTATGTCTAAAGTGTCTAAATATCCTTTAAGGTACACACTTCACATTCAGATCTTCAATACAGGACCTTCTGGGACCTGATGAAATTGACGATAGTGAGATAGCATGGATGTAGACAGTAATGACAGCATAATAGAACAGAAGGCAGTGAGTACCTGCTGATTCTGAAGCTAATTTGGACACCATCAGGCCGAGTGCTAGTTCCAGATATCAACATTTCTCCCCAATAACTTACAATAATCTGATAAAGTATAGCAAATAAATGTTACGGAAGGATATGACAGCTCATTACTCTGCTGCTTTATTGACTTGGAAAATGTTTACAACCACAGCAGACATACTTACATACCTCTTCTAACCTTATTGATCAGCTCAAATTATATACACATTTACATGTATATGTATATCTATTTGAGACATATGTGGCTTTTCTTTGAACAACAGAGAGGATCTATTTGTGTGATTCTCATGACAAATCAGCAACCTCTAATACAATTTCTACATCTAGACTTGCTCTTCTTGTAGATTAAATGTCCAATAAATTATTAATGAGCCATCTTCTCTCACCTCTAAGCTAACATTGTAAGAAGTCCATGTTGTTAAGTCCGTCCATGGGTGTGCAAACTGGCCCTCAGCATGCTTTTAGTTTTGCCGTGGCAAGGCAATAAATCACCTGTCAATGGGACCCTGGAGGGGAATTCCCCACCTGCCGTATCAAATTTCAGAGTTGGCCCATGCTACTAGATGGTCTTGCTGTCATATCATATTTTTGGCCCATTATTCTAAGATTCTTTCTAAAGTGAACATCGTCTTATGAACACAGTGTAGTTACACATTTTTCCTCTTTTCTCCAATGTAGTTTTGGTTGGTGTATTGTATTTAGTTGTGCTATAAGAGATTGTTGAAAAGACCGTGTAATTCTTTTTAAAAATTGCAGTGCATAATTATTTTAACAGTGAATATCTCCTTATGGCCTGGATCAAACTATCTTTTTTTCATTTAAATGAAGTCTCCGTAATCACTTCTACATTGTGTGAAAATTGTGTTTCATTTCTCAAATTTGAACGTGAGTTATGAATATTTATTCTTTCTTACTGCATATTTTATTCATTATGATGCACTTGCTTGATCGACACATTATTTTGTGAATGAAGGAGGACATGCTATCCGGAGAGAAATGATAAGACAAAAAAGACTGAAGCAAAACCGTGATGAGTATAAGGCCGAATATGTTCTATACTACAATATCAGTATTGAAAGAGATACTGCCATTCAAAATATATTTGTGACAAATGTATTAAAAAAAGCACCTGCCTCAGGAAGCAGTTAATCCCTGCAGTGGTGGAAATGACCAGAGACATTGCAGAGAAGTCCAAAGACAATGAACAAATGAATGAAACATTTAGTGAGATCTATGCACTCCTTTCACGCACAACCAGTAGCAGAAAATACAGAAGCTTCTATACAGACAACAGTCTGCAACCAACAAAAATTGTATGAAATTTACTGCAGATATTTCCCTCAACATGCTCTCCCTAGACATCTCATTTAGAAAACTACTGCATTCCCTTCATAGAACGACATCGACTTGAACTGCATTTTCTGGGTGAACGGAGTGGGAAACTCATACATCCCAGCACTTCAAAGTCAGAGAAGAGAGTTCGTGCAATAAAAAATGCAGTTTACAGACAGTAAAGAACACAAACCTTCTACAAACCAAACCACAGCCTCAATCAATAAATCTAGTACCAGCAAAAATAAAAACAGATAAGCTTCAAAATGTTTAGAATTTTCCTCAACCCTCATAAAATATATAGCTTTGGTAATGATTGTGTATAGTATTAATTTGTTAAGCCATGTAACAAGTCATGTCCCTAATTTCAGTAATGCAATATCTATATGCTGTCTCTGTGTCGGAGCATACTGCAAAGAACACAATGTTTAAACTGTTTCACCGTTTCTATCAATGACACTGAGTTGTGTTCAGTGTCTGTACGCATGCAACGCAAGCCTTTGCTCCGCAGATAAGAGATACCGGCCTGTCTGTATTCATTACTTAGAGGGCGACAATATTTAAACACCCAATTGTGGCAGAACCAGTTTTAGTAGGAGGTTCTTTTTACCATTGATGGAAAGCTTAAATCCTCTTCTTTCCAACATATTTTTGACTCAGACAAAATTCAGGGCCTTCATCTGATAATTGGAGATTTAAAATGGTTAACATGTTATAAAACTTAACGCAATTTACCCATTTTTGGACTAGTGTTATCTTCTCTTTCACAAGAGATATATCATTAAAAAATATACCATAGAAAAATTCAGATTTTCACCTGTATGTTTAGATTTTGTCTTAATGTTTCATGATCTTCTATTGCACGAGGTGTTGTGTTAAAATACCACGCATTTTCACTAAGTCATGGCAGTTAGCTCGCGCTCCCCAGTGGGACAGTGGTGAACCATGACTTGACCTCTTAACCCCAGCTGAGCCGCTGGTACAGGTCAAACTGAAGGCATGCTGGTGCACAGTCAAGTGTAAATATTTGCAGTCAGTGGGTCCTGTTATAGGAATGATAATATCCAAATCTGAACTTACAAATTTTTCCGCCTATGTCGGAATCTCCATTCATCATTCCATCTTGCAATTGTGATGAAACAAAACACAAGCACAACTGCATGTCCCTGCAATGTTAATAATTAAGAAAAAACTGTCAGCAGTGAAATCCACTTAAATCAGAGATTCAACTCATTTTATAATAATAAATGATTTTTAAAGATTCTTCAGTAACAGATGATGAGGATAAACACAATACTGTCATAAGGAGCAAATAAGCACATCCCATAAAAGTGTGAATTTAATTTCATTGTCATGTTCCTCATCTTTCCTTTCAAGATAAAAGATCTCTCAAACTGATTTTCAGGCAAGCTAATAAATTTGGCGCACATATGGCTGTTCCTTCTAAGATTACCATCTAATTCTGTTGGTAATGCTACTTCTTGACTCAATGTCTATTCATTCCAGCGACATCTCCAACTACAAACTTTTCCTCCATAGATTTCTGATAGGTGATTTCCCACAGCTTTCATTCCTGAGTCATTTTTGGCCTTCCCACTCTGGGAACCTTTCTCATGCAACAGCTGATGAAGATTTTGTTGATTTCTATCCATCTCTCAATCACATGGTAATATTTCTTGGTACAATTTCAGCTTCTCTTTATTCTTGTTGGTCAGTAGCACTTCTGAGACATGTAAATGATTCCATCCCCACAAATTCGAGATAACCTCCACCAGGAGGTTGGAAGACGTATATTGAACGTAACCCACAAATGTTTGATTTCTGATCTTGATTTCACTTTTTGAGCTTTGTGCTCGATGTATGCAGGCATCACATTTTCATGAATGGATATGTAGGTGAGACATTAAATGTAGTCAAGCTATTTGAATCATGTAAAAAAAAACATCATTCTATTCTATTTCTTTTTTCTCATCATTCAAATCCTGTATAAAGCAATGTGGAAAAAAAGAGTGGTTATTGATGACTTTGTCTGACACTACTTGCTATGATGTCAAAACTGCTTGCTGGGACAGGCAAATGAAAAATCCAGCAGCTATTGTGAATTCCATTCCAGTGAGTTTTATAATATCATTCTCAGAACTGTCATTGATCTGTGCATAACTGATATGGGCGAACTGATCTCTGAATTTTTCAATTCCTATTATACATATTCCTAATTAATTTGCCAATTTTTCGCTAGGATGTTATAACGTGGCATGCGTTTCCATGACATATCTCTGCATTAACTATCACATGCTTTTAAAATGTCAATAAAATTTACCAGTTATTGTGAATTCCATTCTAGCGAGTATTATAATATCACTCTCAAAACTGTCATTGATCTGTGCATAACTGAAACTTTTTCTGGAATGACATGCTTTGTTATCCCCGACTAATTGTGGTAATCCCATTCAAATTATTTTTCTTTGGCTGTTTAATCATGCTCCTGTTTCTCCTACAAGGAATTTTCCTTTCAATAGACAGTGTATAGAGCAGATCTAGCAGTTTTATGTATTTCAGGTTTTAGGTTTACCAGTGCAGTGTCAATTCCTCTCATCATTCCCATCTTCCAGTAAATGTCTGAATTCAAGAGACAATAACATGAGATGACAATATGGGCGAACTAACCCATGTTGCGTAAAAATTGTTATGTAAAAGAGTATTATCCTTCCAGTATTCATTTACCATTGGATCCACACGTCTATGAATCTTTTTAAATTTTTTTTCATCTCTTCCATATATTCCTGTTTTGTTTCCCTATTATTATTAGTATTTTTTCAGTTCTTTTCAGTATGATATCAATGTTCTTGTCTAGGGTTTTGTCTACCATATTTGGAGACTATTGTAGAGGCTATCTTTCAGATTGCCAACTTCATCATTCTATCTTTCTTGGACTTGATGATTTGCAAGCAAACAAATATCAGTTCGAATCATCAACATTCATATTTTCTTTGAACCAGGAAATACAATTCCTAAATAAAGTTAAAGATGTTAGACTACCACAAGGAATAATTACAAATAATTTGAACCTACTTAACTGAAGGAATGAAGTCTTTTCTGTCCATACTATGATCAACATTTGTAAAATGAATAAATGCATATAAGTACACAGTTGGATCACATGCCATTTTCATATGCAGTTTTTAGAAAACCCATGTCCATTCCCTCCTCCTGCCCCATCAAAGAATGAATGCCATTAAACACATACCAGAAACAATGTGACAACTGGGATGAGAACGCTGTAGAAGTGATGATGTGAAACTGTCCACCAACACCTAAAAATGATCATGACAAAAACTAAATGCAAAGCACAAAATATGACTAACACTCTAAGAGAATTTTGGATGGTAAAGATCTTTAAATAGCCTACTTGTACTTCTAGTTACATGGTAAACATGTCTATCAGGTACAAGAAGAAACTTCCTAAACCATCACTATGAAAAACTGTCAAATAAATTTTAGGGAAAAGTCACAGAAAGGCTCAAAATGTGACAGGAATGGTTGAAAAAATTATTACCGCTGAACAAATGTTACTTGCAAGTAATCTCAAGTATCAATATGAGTAAAACATATCTTTGATGATATATTTTGTAAGAAACATAACACTAAATTGACTCACCACACAGTGCACTTTTCATCATATCCTGCCACTTCCATCATAAGGACCACACAAATTACTGATAAAAGAGGAACACCTGAGAAATGAAAAATTAAAGTTAAAAACACAGTTCTTGAATTCTCGTATTATTAAAACTATAAAATTATCAAAAAATTTAGGGCTAATTTACTTCCAAATCCTATCACACAAAAGTCAATAAATTTCTTTTTCTACAAAACAGAAATTTCTAAATGATCAAGAAAATATGTGAAAATAATATTTCACAATAATTCCATGTGAAACATGGCTTTGTCATAAACTGTTCTAGGGGAAAAAGAAATATAAACGAAACTTTTTTTTTGAGACCCCACAAGTACATGGTATATGAGGCTAAAAGCTAATCCTTGAGTTCATATTTGATTCAGTTTCCATTTTCAGTAAAAAAAACAACTTTCTGCTTCAAAGTTGAAACAAGAAAATTGCATTAAAGTTCATTAAATAAATCTTACCCCAGCCAATCAAAAAGAACTTGCTTGCACCTACAATAACGTGAGAACCAGTGCGGGCACTTATGTCTGTAAACAACTGAATTGCATCAAGGAGAAGAAATGTAAAGGCTGAAATGGTGAACAACTGGAGAAACACTTTGCCAGCAATGCACATTGCCTGAAATTAAAAAAAAATAATGTTTTTTGAAAACTACACTCTAAAAGTTGAGTAAGTAAATTGTGGAACAAGATATTTGTAAATAAAATGAATGTTCATCACATAAATGTTTTTACTCTAATATTATTTTAATAAATGTTGCAGTCTTTGCTTTCTCATATGAGATATGATATTGGTTTAAAAAAGACTTACAAAAAAATTTAACCCAAATATGTCTAACTGACATCTCAAAATTATGAACCACAGGCCTACACATCTGCAATTTATGAGTAATATTTCCTGAGGAAATTTTAATATTCTCTGCAAACAGATCTGACATTCCTTACTTGCTTAACTTCAGTCCTGCGCATCATGTATATATACAACAGGTGAAACCCTCTTGGTTGTGCGTATCACATATTTATACAAACTGGTCTTTCCATGCTACACCTGTTGCATTGCTGTAATATTTCTCACAAAAAATTAGGGTTTATCAAAACGTCACATGATAGGTATAGCTGCATCTAAGTACAAGATCTTTCAATAGTCAACAATTTTTTTTTGTTAGAGCAAGAATGTGAGAAAGTCCATAGTTAGAGCTGAATCCTGGCAATACATAACAGACAGAAGAATAGAAATCAAAGCCACATGGCCCACTCAAATCTTCTCAAGTAGTATGTAAAAGATAAAGCTAGAGGGGAATATCAGTCTCTTTGTTCTGCTAGTCCTTATGGAATAATAACTAGACACTTTCTGATCACTTGGCCCACTCAACATGTTTTGCACTGACCAGCGATCAAGTTATTGAGAGCAGAAATGATCTATAATAATATATGAGTGAAAGCTAAAAGAGTCTATGTGTCTGTTGGTTTACATATCAGATAGCTTTCTTGTGCTCTCATGACATGTGTGCGTTAGACCATTTGTATATGTTTCTTTGTTGTCTCTGAGAGTCAGATGTTGGCCTGTCTGATCTAAGAAGAATGGTCAAACTCCACGTATCAGGGGAGGGATATCTTATAGTTTACACTGAGACACTATAACATGATGTAGATACACCTTTTTTGTGAAATGATTTGGTCCAAGGAGTCATGTAGGAATGGTTCGTACGTCAGGGAAGGGGGACAAACTTCACATCCTTATCTAATTGACATGTATTTTTGAGTTCACCCCCATCCCCCTCTCCCACCACCAATGACTGTTTTACATATTATATCTGAAGAAGGGGTGGGATTAAAGGTGGGATTTGAGAAAGCACATGGCCAGTCAGGGTTAAGATATAGACATTTGTTCTTATGATTGTGGGTGGAGTCAGAGGAGTCAAAATGAAACACCCTGAGGCTACATACTAGCACCAGCCATCCAGATTGACAAACCAGCAGTTTGCCACAGTGGAATCTTGCACCTTCCAGCTTGGCCGGAGCTATATAGTTAAAATCTCTTGCCTTCTATGAGTCAGGCAGGATAACTTTCAATGCACAGTTGAATTGCATATGTTATACTCACAGAAAAGTTTGGGGTTATATTTTGTGCCTATCCAAAAGTCAATGATTGATGGGGAATTTAAATTCTTTTATGAAATACTTCATAGCAGAAGATGATTAGAAAACATTTTTAAGACAAAGAAATGGATGAGGGTGACCTTTGGCAGTATTACCTTTGTCTCAGCAAAACACAAAATGCATATCAAATTGATTCCCATCACAGACACAACAAAGTTGAAATGGATGCTGTGCTTTTCTTCCCTCAGATATCTGCAAATGATAAGTTCAAAGATTGTTTATATCATTAATGTTCCATTATAGTTTACAATACAAATTGTACTACATCTAATTTATTTACAATAATTAGATTGAGATTTCACAAAAACAAAACCAGTGCACCACCAATTTCAATTCTGAAAAATTCATAGCCACTGAGAAAAGTGAAAAAGTGGACAAATCTGAGAAGCCTGAGAACTTTAAAAAACAGGATAAATGATGAAATATTTACAAGGATACAAAATGCATGACAATATGTTGGAAAATACAGAAACAATCTGCATTATGAACCAATGGTCTTGAAAGGAAATTATTTTGCCAACATAATGATATCTAAATCCCAGAAATGTGAGAACTTTAAAAAACAGGATAAATGACAAAATAGTTATAAGGATACAAAATGCATGAAAATATGCTGGAAAATACAGAAAACTTCTGCATTATGAACCAATGGTCTTGAAAAGAAATTATTTCACCAACATATCTGAATGCTTAACAGACTAATCAATAAACTCAAGAGATAATGAAAAAAACTATTAAAAAAATGATGACTATAAAGTATAAAGAAATAGTGCCCTATTGAAAGGAAAACACCCTCAACAGCAAAAATGTTAGCTTCTCATACTTACAGCTCATATTGGGTGAATATTAATAAAAAGTATGCAAGAAATGATCCCTACATAATTGTAATTTCACTACGCTAAAAAATGATGGGCTTTATTATTCACAAATGATGGAAGCACCAGGTAATTCTTGCATTTATCATACTTCTAATTCTTTAGTAAGATCTTTTTTACCTCCATGACAGCAGATAGACCACAAAGGCCACAAAGAGAAAACAGAAGGAAACAACAGATGCAATGATGAGCAGAAAATGAGATTTGTTCTCTTCAGGCACTGCAGTCTGAAATATAGAATTCTGTGCTTTAGATCATGCAAGATTTGGATGACAAAATGTGAATGATGTCATATTTCAGTGCAATGTAAAAATCAGCATTCAAATTTTCAAAGGTCAGATGGTGCTTGGAAGTACCACAAAGAATGACAGCTGTATGTGATAATGATATTTATCTTTTTTTTCTCTTTTATTTCACTTTCTCACTACGGTACAGTGACATTATATACATCTTTCTCATTTCAATGTACTGTCCAAATGCCAAGTTGTTGCATGTAGTACTATATAAAAGGGGCCTAAAACCCAGAGTGAGTACACTCTATGTTGAGCTTCTTATGTCATACCCAGCAAGAGAGAGCACCACCGGAGGGGATGAGTACGCTCCATATTGAGCCTCTTATGTCATGCCCAGCTAGAGAGAGTGCCACTGGAGGAGGTACGGTAGCCCATGGCTAACATCCTCTACGAACCCTCCATTGCCAGAGGCCAAATACCCCGAGGGGGTTCGCCTAGCTCACGGCCAACATCCTGTATGAACTCTCCATTGCTGGAGGTAAAAAATCCCGAGGAGGTACAGTAGGTTTGGCTCACCTTTTGTTGGGAGCTCCAAATGCCTATTTTACAGGCTAACTTTATTGGATCAAGATTGTTGCCTGCCGTCAACTTTATATTAAACAAATAAATTTTAATAGATATACCTAAGGTATACTTATTACCAAACATGAGGGGTATAATAGAAGCATTTGGTTGAAGAGGGGTGAGTTAGAGAACTGCAGAAAAAGCTGTTGTCAAAAGTATTGTAAATTTCACCATGCTAAAATTTGCAAAAGGCAGCAAAATCCCAGTGCCATGCAGGTCCTGCAGTAAAGGGGTTCAGAGCGACATAGAAGTATGTCAGGCATATGGGCAAGATAGAATTAACCAACAGCATATAGCTTTGGAGAAGAAATCCAAAATACAGTTCAATTTGGTATTACCTCAGCTTATTTTAGTTCGAACACCCATTTAGAGAAATGGATTTTATTATGTATACTAATGTACAGTGAATAAGATGTTTTCAAACATACAGGAAAATACCATGGACGAGCCCATTCCTGAGACAGTGAAGAAGTGCTTGCAAAAGCCTTTGCAACCTAAAATATATCCACCTGTTCCTCCACCGCGTAAAAAGAAAGCTTTGAAGAGAAAAGCCACTGAAGAAGAATTTGATCCAATTCCTCGCGTCAAACGCATAAAATCTGTGAAGGAGTACCAAGAAGAACTACTAGATGTGTTTGTCGAGAAAGAGACAGGCAAACTAGTCTTTACACAGACACCATGGGTAATCGGCAAATTCCTGCGAGGCTGGCAGATGGATGTACATAAAAATAATCCATACAGTTTTGATCTTAGGACCTTTCTTGAAGAAGTGCATCCTAAAATTGAAGAAAAACTCAAAGAAGAAATCAAAGAATTCAATAGTGTTAAGTTTCAGCTGGCTTTCAAGGTCCAGCTCCGAAAAATCAGTCCTGATGGAACTGAAGAGTTCACATCCCCTGTCTTCCATCATACACAAGAGGTCCTACATAAGAGTGAGATCGAAGACGCACTTAACCAAGCTTTCCCCCAGATCCAAGAAAGTCTTGAGAAGTGGACACAAAGAGGATCAGGGTGGATCATCGATCAGGTAGAAACTCTTTGGTTGGACATTGCTAGATGCCAACTGCTGAGAGGCGGCTCATACATTCCACTTCCAAAATCTTTGAAAAACAAGAAGGCAGTCATGAGCATGAAAAACGAGGATGACCACTGCTTAAGGTGGGCAGCTCTGTTCCCCGCGGTAAAGAACATGGACAGGCCCACACAATACCCCAGGCTCAATTTTAAAGGGACTGAAGCCCCTACACCTATTTCCCAAATTCCTAAAGTAGAAAAGTTGAATAATTTAGCTATTAATGTATTCGGATGGGAAACTGGTAAAATTACTAATATATACAAAAAACTGAAAATGGGATTAATTATTTATCATATTAGCAAACAACCAGAAAATATACTGAGAATTAATCTACTGTTATTAGAAGAAGAAGAATGTGTCTATAAATGTGTGGATGAATGAGTTCATAGTCAAGAATGTAAAGATGAATGTAAAAATTCTTGCATGCATAATGAAAAATGCACTTATGAAATAATAATAATAAAGGGCATTTATATAGCGCCTCACCCCTGCAGGGCTCGAAGCGCTTTATAGAACCAAAATGTTTAACAGCCACACACGGAATATGCCTCAAAACAAACAGGGCAACAACAAATGTACAAATTCATAATATGGTATACAGACATGACTCGAGACATGCTCACATACATAATCATGTAATACAACTCAAACACATTTGTAATTTGTAGACATGACTGACAAACATCTCAAGGGAAAAGCCTGAAAACATTACTCAGACAGATGCTTGGTGAACAAATATGTTTTTGACCGTTGTTTAAAAGACTCTAGGCTTGAACAGTTCCGAATGCATGCAGGCAATGCATTCCAGATTAATGGCCCTGCATATGAA
>JBCEWB010846210.1:0-16054 GCA_039654565.1 Peronia peronii
TCTATCTATCTATCTATCTATCTATCTATCTATCTATCTATCTATCTATCTATCTGTCTGTCTGTCTGTCTGTCTCTCTGTCTGTCTCTCTGTCTAATTTATCTAAAACCTTCCTATCTCTATCTTGTACATATGCATAGTGCCAATAAATGACTGTGGTTCCATTCCTTCCATGTATGAAAATAAAACTGGTGAATGAAAGTAGTGTAAGGGATTTGATCCCGAGGAAGAAATCGCAGTAAACATTGTATTTTCCTATACCTAACCGAATGATCCTAAGACAGAGCCCAGCAATTATCTGTCATGTTATATTATTGTTGTCGAATACGAAGAAAGCAGTGTAGATAATACGTCACTGATTAACTGGCAGACAATGAAAAAAAAGATGCAAAATTGGTTTAAAGCCTATGGACGAAAAATCGAGGGCATATAACATAAGATCAATGTAGAGAAGATCAAGAGGGCTGTGGTGCAACCAGCTTCAACTATCTCGGCGCCATTGTGACAGATGAAAGTTCAAAACCAGAAAGCCCTCGCTAGAATAACACAGGTAACAGCAGCACTTACAAGGATGAAGAGCATTTGGAAAGACAACACTAATCACACCCACCTCAAAGAACACACCGATGTGCCCGCTAGTGACATCAATATTTCTTCATGCCTACGAGTCATGGATTCTATCACCAATACAAACAACAGAAATGAGATGCTTCCATGAGATCCTTGGAATCTCCTTCAAAGTTCATATATAACAAATGAAGAAGTGAAAAATAGAGTGAGGCAAGCAATTGGCCCATATAAAGAACCAAGAACAGTGAAAGTATAAATGGTATAGGCACATCACGAGATCCTTAGGGTTGAAAGACCATTCTACAAGGCACAGTGCAAGGAGGAAGAAAAAGAGGCAGACAAAGGAAAAGATGGAACGACAACATCCCGGAATGGATAGACCTGGCGCTGGGCGAGACAGTAAGTAAGGAGGGCGGAAGATCGGGATGAGGGGCCAAAGTTGGTTGCCAATTCGTCGAAGTGTCCTAACGGTCCTGTCTGACTGTGCGTGGAATAGACCAAAGTAGGTTAGATAATAAGTAATACTTGTTATCTTAAAGCCCAGCAGTGACTAAATAATACTTTTTATCTTCAAGGACAGCAGTGAAGATAATGATTAATAATCAAAAATAGCGTTATTTATTATCTGTAACATAGCATTTGTGAAGGACACTGTTCGATGCTGTATTTCACTAATGATTCAATCATGGTGTATCACCTGCGTTCGATAGCTTGTATCAATGATTCTGTTCGTCCTTGCTCTAAGGTGACATTGATAGCAATGCGCTGGTTCACGTGATATTCTACCGATAATGATGAGATTAAATCAGATAAGTACGCCTGTATTTTAGCACTGTGTACAAAAAACGTCGGCGTCAGTCAGCCTACTCTGGTCAAATTAAAAGACTTTTGCACTGTAATAATTGTATTATTTATATTGTGGATATCTGTGTTCAGACCTTTAATATTCCTATGGCTAACACATCCGACCAAGAAACTGATAATGCTGGACTTTTTCTCTTTTCTGCTTCATGATTATCGTGGTGTGACTTTTTTTTTTTTTTCACTTTCATTTGAACAAAATCATAGTAATATTATTTCGGTGAAGATGAAAGGTAGACTGACATTTTTTCTGTCTTTGGTGTTTTGCATCATCCTCGGGAGCTCGGCGGCCGTCTCCCACTCTGAAAATGACTTGGTTCGCGAATTCACAGCCACTCGTGATGTTAAACTGATGAAGCAAGATTCGTCCAATGTTTTGTTCAATGAGCATGCTGGTGAAGGTCAAACTTCGCGAAAAACAAATGGCCAGAAGGAGATAGAAATTCAGAAGATTCACGATACACCCGTGCTCTTCCCTGACACTGATCCAGATGAACGGATGAAAGCATATCTTGCCCGCCAAAGGAGGATGGATGACTGGGAGTCTCCCATCACCTGTGATATTTGCAAGACAGTAATCTCTGTGATTCAAGGCTTGATCGAGGAAAAGAGATCGGAAGATGAAATCGTTAAAATTGTAATCCAGATGTGCATTCTTTTCAAGATTGAAGATGAAAGAGTCTGTTCTATGATGGTGCCTCACATGAAGGTAATTTCCTAATTCAATTTTAGAACTACATGTATGAACAAATTGTTGTTTCACGTGGCACAAGATGGTCGTACTTGTGCAGAAGTGCCGTTAAATCCCAACACACAAACATGTAAAACTACATCCTTGAGGAGTATCTTGAGAGCCTATTAGTATAAGCTGCGTGCAGCATGCATTATAACTGGCTAAAAATTATTCTGAGTTAATGATAAAGATTTAAATAACGTGGATGTAGTTCATGAAGAGTTACAAAATCAGGGATGGTAAGAGGTTTAGAACCATTCATCATATAAAACAATTGAAAAGATAACAACAACAACAATAACAACAACAACAACAACAACAGCAACAACAAAGAAAGGAACATATGCGAAGCATACGTGTTTAATTCTATTTCATTAAGTGAAAATATTTGGAACAACTTCTCCAAGAACTGTTCTTTACAAGTGATTAATGTTTTACTGAAGTAATCAACTATGGACAGTTCGGATTATGAAACTGAAGCAAAGTTATTTAAAGAATGTTTCATGTTTTGCAATGTTTTCAACCAAACTGAGTGTGTTAATTTATAATTTTCATAGTCGTCTTTATACTAGAAAACATGTAGTTTGTCATGTTTTGCAACCAATGGAAGAACAAACAAAATTTGAATTCATTTTCCTCAGGACCAAGTTCTCTATGTGGTAGCCAATCTAGCCTTGGCTCCTGGTGAGGCCTGTGGAATTGTACTGGGTGACGCATGCTCAACACCTTACTACCCAGGGGAAATGTGGAACGTCACCTTACCGGACACACCCAAACCCACACCCAAACCCCCACAGCCCCCTTCGCCGTCAGCCCCTAAACTCCGAGTCCTGCACTTCAGTGACATTCATTGGGATTATCAATACGTGGAAGGAGCAAAGGTCAACTGTAATGAGCCAATCTGCTGTAGAGCCAATGACAACAGCATGAAAGATTTTGCCGCTCAGGTTAAGGTAAAGGATGGCTCTGATTCGGCCGGCAAATATGGAACTTTTTCATACTGCGATGCCCCTGGAGCTCTGGTCAGCAACTTTTTCCAATACCTGAATAAAATCCAAGACCAGTTCGATTATGTTCTGTTCACGGGTGATATTCCTGCTCATGATGTGTGGAATCAAAGTCAATCTTCCCAAATCGATCATATTGCTGCTTTAGACAGGATGTTAACGACACACTTGCCAACCAAACCCGTCTATTACTGTGTAGGAAATCACGAGTCTGCCCCTGTAAACAGCTACCCTCCACCAGGAATCCCCGGCCATAACACTGACTGGCTCTACGGAACTTTGGCTGGAATATGGGGCAAATGGTTGCCTGAAACAGCGCTGAGTACCATCTTAAAATGTGGAGGATATTCCACGTCCCCGTTTCCTGGATTTAGAATCATCTCCATAAATAATAATTACTGTAACAAAGGAAATTACTGGCTCCTTCTGAACACTACAGATCCCTGTGGCGTCTTGCAGTGGTTGATTCAAGAACTACAAAGCGCAGAAGACAAGAATGAAAAAGTTCACATTCTGATGCATATTCCACCTGGAGGAGCATGCATGAAAGCCTGGAGCTATAACTTTTACAGAATTGTCAACCGATACGAAAACACTATCGTCAATCAGTTTTATGGACACAGTCACCATGACTGGTTCCAAATGTTCTACGATGACGTGGCTTTTAAGAGACCCGTCAATTTTGGATTTGTGGTTCCCAGCATCACTCCAGGTTCCTCGGGTGACCCTGTGTTCAGAATCTACACCATTGATGGCAACTATCCCAACAGTTCCTGGGCAGTACTAGACTACCAGAACTTTTATCTCAACATTACAGAAGCCAACCTGCACAATGATTCGGCATGGCAGATGGAGTACTCAGCCAAGTCTGCCTACAATATGACCGGCCTGTATGCCGCCGACTTTGAGGATCTCTTGCATCGGTTTGAGCAAGACGATGCGCTGTTCCAGAAGTTTTATACTTTCTATCAGAACATGAACCCAGAGGGTATCTGCGACGCCCATTGTAAAAAAGAGAGATTGTGCAGGATGATCGAAGGCAGGTCACACAACCCAGACCTGTGCAAACTGCATCTGAGTCAGACTAACGCCCACCCTCTCTCAAAGTAATTTGTCATCTTTTTAAATAAAAGACAATTCTTAATTCAGACTGATTTCACAATTCTCACAGTTTAACTTTGCACAAACTTGGCGACTTTCGGGTAGCACAAATCTGACTTTCTCTTCTCCGTTTTATCCATTGCTGTTTCCCCTTTGTCTTTCATTGCCAGGACAAATTAGCTATATGAAAACTGGATTATTAGTATGAAACTGTATGGAACAAACTGTTCTATCCCTCGCTACAGCATAAATATATGTTGCATATCTGTAAACTGTGACTATCAATAAAGTCATTATTTTGCGCACAAAAACATGTGTTGACATTGTCCACATCTAATGCTCACTGAAGCAGTAAAATTATTTCATAAGTGTTAAATATGTATTACTTTTAATAGCTGATCTCATGTTATATTATTCTGCCAGAACAAATCTGTACTCATTCCTCTCTCAAAACTAATCCCACCCAAAAAGTTCCGCTGTCACAGCTCAGCTTCAAGACATGAACAGGAATAAAAATACATTTATATATATGATAAGCTGCGCACATCTAAAAGAGAAGAGGTTTGGCAAGTGGGGTGGGATTGTGTGAAAACAAAGACAAATAAAATCACGTCTATGCCCTGTATTCCAAGTTAAAAAGGACAATATAGCCCAAATATACAATGTGTACAATGTTTCTAAGAACTAAAATGTGATGTATCACTTGGAGTATCCATATCGGATATCCTTTCTTTAGTTCCCATTCATGTTCATCATTACACTATATGTATTGTCAGATCGTCTACCTGTCTCAATAATTCATGCACAAATAGTGGGCTGGCCTTTTTCTTGTCTCAAAGCAAATGATGACTTGAACAAAAAAAGCACATAAGTGCTAAATCTTTCTTTCCACTTAAATCAGCAGTGCGAAAAACTGGCATAAGAATGTTAACACAAAAGTTTCTGTAGAATTAAAGAAGTGAAACTGAAAATCCTGGTGTAGCAAACATGAAATTTCTTTAATCCATAAATTGGCAAAGTACAGGAACAGCATATGATTCTATTTATGACTGAATGTTATGATGATCAGCTTCTTGTCCTGAGAGATCACAGCATTTGGATAATGAGCTTTAGATAACCCCAGCAAACAATATTCACTACCATACAAGTCTTATCTTGTGTTTGAGTTTATCAAACTAGCGCTCTAGCATTCCTAGCAAAGAGAATGTTCACATACAAGCAAAAAGTATAGTAATTTATTTAAATACATAGCACATAGAATATTCTGTCACCCAAACTAATATAATGAGATCATTTTACATGTCATCATCTAAGTTACTGAAAATATTACAGGAGATTAAATACAACTAAGTGTCCTCGATCAGTGTGCATAACTGGCATTTTCATTTTTCCCCATTGTTCACTTTTACCACTCCCATCTCATTTACTCATAACCAACAAATCACAATTTATCAGAGCAGTGACAACCAAGGATAACTAATGATAATTTCTCAGTGAGACATATGCCCCAGAAGTTTTATTTACCCATTCTTTCCCAAGATTTTTTTTCCCTTAAACCCTCACATGTCAAAGAAGAGACTACAGTTAATACTATCATTTCTTCTACTAAAAACTACGATGTTTATTTACGATCACGAGATGGCATTATAGGTCGAAATGGCAGTACAAGACAAGCATTATGTTACTTACTGTATTCTGAAAATAATGGAGACACTTATGGATGAGATTTCATAATTGGACAAAGAAGTTTGATAATGATAAATAAAATAAGGGTTGTTTCACACTGGATGATATTCTCCATACTTTTCACACTTTCTCCCATTTTTACCAGTTTTCCTTACTTTTTCATGGTCTGGAAAATGTTCATCCAATTTTCCATACTTTTTTCCAGACTTCCATACTTTCATGGGAATCCTATGCATGTAATATTGGAAAGTCATTCCAGTGTAAGATTTGAATGAGCAAGGCTTGATCAGACACTTTTTGACACTTCTAGGTTTAAAGGCATATTAATACAGTACCTAATCTCTCTTTAGATGTCAAGACTAAAGCAAATATTGATGACCGTGGTTCACCAGCACTCCATCTTGTCATCAGCCTTATCAGCTCAGTGTTGCGAATTGTGGTGTTGGTTGTGAAAGTGCTAAGGCTGTCAATATATTTTGTTCTCTTTTTCCTCAGTTCTCCTTTTCCTCCATTTTTGCCACACATTTGTTTTTCTTGCCCGACTTCTAAACCATGGCAAGAGAGGCATATCATCATTATGCCCATTATTGATTTTCTGTAATATTTATCGATCTACTTCATTCTATGTCCATGTGTAATCATTACTGCTTTCTTACTTGTAACTTTCATCCTATATATCTAATATCTATGAATGTGCCGACTCTTCTTTCTATCTATTTATCCATTTGCATTGCAAACAAATAACCTTAACACTAGTATAGTGACAATAGATTAAAAGCTGACAGAAAAACAAAAAAAAATTGAGACAGCACTGAATCATAAATAACTACTGTCATTATTATTTATAACCACATTTTTCTCTACATAAAACCTCTAAGTATATCTCCACAGGTAAAAAAAAAAAAAATTCTTATGCCTTAACGTATAATTTCACAGATTAAAAAATAATCTTTCATATATATATATAAAAATTCCTTTACCTCCAAGTACAATTTCACTGCTTAAAAAAAATCCCATAGCTCAACCAAAAAAAATTATGAATTAAAAAAAACAAAACAAAAACTTTCAGACGTAATATAAAATAGAATTCCACAGATCAAAATAATCTTTCATACTGTAACTATCTATTCACAGATTATAAAAATCTTTCACACCCTTGAGTATAATTGCAGGGACTGAAAATAATCTCTTACATTTATACTAAGTATAATTCTACAGATTAACCAAGTAAAAAAAAATGTCTTGCCTGCACCATTAATAAAGGAATACATTGTATAAACATGTTCAATACCAAATATTTCTATAGTTTTCTCTCACGAAGTGACATCTCTCAGTACATGTCATGATTATAGTTATAAGAATGATCTTCTACTTTCAATGGTGGAAAACATGTATGGGTTTTCACAGGGATTGAAAAAAAAATAATGCCACATACAGTTCTTTTCACATAATATAGTATGGTACAAAATAATTGGTCACATACAGTAAAAAAAATCCGACAGCACTAAAATTTCTCATGCTGTGTAATCATCGTATAATTTCTGTTAATATAAGCACATAATGTTTTCTTTCAGAATGAATTCAATCACACGTGCACACTGAAACTCTAGCCTCCAACAACAAAAAAGATATCAGAGCAATAAAAATAAAAACAGATTTATGCATTGAAATGCATAAAGAATAATGAAATGCATTGAAATATCCAAAGACAGATTTTGATTGTTATCCTCATATAATCCCATTATCACCAACCAGGAAACTTGTTCTGTCTTATGTTTGCCGAATGCCATTTGTGTTGTGGTTATGACCTCTATGAACTGTGAGTTAGCTTAAAAATAGGCTATACAGTATGCTCTAGTTTATCGCAGGTGTTACGTTCCACGGCTGCCCCCGATAAGTGAAAATCCACACGCGAAGTAGGGATGCTGTATTTATTTTGTTATTTACATACATTTTAAACCTTTATAAACCTCCCCCATACTGTTATCAACTCTCTCTAGTAATACACACTAACTTACCATATATTTGTTACAGTGAGAAAATTATAAATGGAAATTAAAAAATTTTATTTATAACGGCACATCTCGCTATACAGAATGTGCGATACAGTGAAGCCACGAAAAGTGAATCTGCAAAACACGAGGGAATACTGTATTGCTTAACATGAGAATTGTAAGAACTGTTTTTTGTCATTTTCTTTCCGTTTCTTCAGTGAGAAATAATAAAAATAAGATGACTTAATTTGTTGTGGTAACTAGAAAATTAATGAGAAAATAAAATTTTTTTTTAAAAAAGTACACTGCAAGACCAAACCATATCACAAGAAAAAATTCAAGAAAAAGTTAAAATATTTAACTGGTCATTGTCCTCCTTTCAGCAACAGACTACTATTTGTGATCTCCGTCCTTGCATTAAGAGTTGATTTTGTGGTCCCTTGAAACAAAAAGACACTAAGAAACAAACAAAACTACATGTACTAGCACAGGAAAAAATGCTGTAATAAATAATAAATGTTTATGTACATGATGCAATCTATAAGTGCAAACTCTTTTGACATAGAAGTGTTGAGAAAAAAAGACAATGAATTTCTATGAAACTAAAATAAAATTCAGGATATACAGCTGTATTTACAATGGAGCGATAAACCTAACTATAGTATTGATTATTATGACAAAAAACATGAGATAATGTGGAGATACCAGTAATTCTGATTTGAGTGTTTGGTTGCAAAATTATGTTTCACAACAATGCCCATAATTTATTGTTCATTTACTGAGTGAAATTTCTAGGATCCTCAACCTTAAAATAATTCTGAATTTTTAAAAAGAAAATAACAAAATATGATTGCTTTTAATATCAAGCTATTTTCACATGTCACTTAAGATATGCTTAATATGTAAAGTTCTAACAATATGATTAAAGTCCTAACAATATGATTTTTTTTTCTTCCCCACTTGAAGAGTGTTGTAATGAAATTGTGTTATTTTCAGTGCATCAATTTAAAAATCCTATACATCTATATGTCAGTCCTTAACCACTTCACTGCTAACAGCAATATTAAGTAAGTCCAAAAAATGGCCTCCCACGTGCAGGAAAACATATCTGATATGTCTATGCTCAGCTACCACCAACCATCCCTTTTTTTCCTTTGATCCTATGTTTCGACCACTGATCAGCCTTTCGCGTTTATTTTTTGATAGATTCAGCAAGCTGATGACTGGCAGATGACACAACCTGCTTTTTCATATTTAAATAATAATTGGCGGTCTTGAATAACACTTGATACTTCTAATTCTCTGTGGGAAAGTTGAGGATGGATGCTGGTTTGCTCATTCACAGTGAGCAGGACTAAGAGTGGGTAGGAGTTAGTCGTGGACAGAGTGAGTAAGACTGATTATATCGCTGATGTTTAGCACAGGACTGCAAAATTGGTATTGCAGTGAAGTGGATAACTTTTATTGCTGACAAAACAAGTAGTCCTCAGCAGCAATGTTGGTCACCTATTAGGGTAGCAACAAGGAGGTTTATGATTTAAGGAGACTTTCAGATTCAGTCTAAAGGATTTCAAAGCACATAACGATGGTGTCGGGTGCAAATCAGCCAAGTCTATGTAAGCACATTTTACATGAGGAACAAAAAATCGTGTAAGTATAGATAAACTGAAGTTGTGGTTGGTGTGACCACATGAAGATTTTGACAAAATCTAATGGATAGTTGGCTTAGCTATTTTTAAACATCAAGGGAAATCCCAAAACGCATGTATTACTGCTATAAAAAAAAATTTGAAAATTTTGGACTTGGCCGATTTGCGCCCGACACCACCAAAAAACACACAAACTTAAACAAAACTCAAAATATTGACATCAGCTCTCTAAAATATTTCATCAATAGCTTTACGAACACAGTGAGAAATAAAGCAGTTGATTATATGTATCTGTATATTGCTAGACTGCTGGAAAAAGTGCAAACCCATGAAATAGCTTATTTGAAAGACCATTGTTTGTGAAATTATTTATAGTGCAGTTCACTTCTGTCATGGTCCTATTCACTGCAAAACATACAACAAAACACTCATGCACTAACTCACAGTAAATATGAGGCACACAACAGCAATGGAAATGATCATAAAAACAAAGAACATAACAGCATTATTCTCTAATGGATATCACAAAGTTGTTCAGCAGAGGAATAAAACATCATAACATTACAAAAAAAAAAAAAAAAAAAAGAGAAAAAAAAAGTTTTCATCATGTACTTCATGATCTTTATATACTGGTATAGGCTAGGAGATCTCCTCAGTGTGTAGAAATAGGTGTGAAAATTGGCAGTTCCTGCAAACTGAAACTGAAGCCATAAAAAATGAAAAGTGCCTAAGCCAACATTTCACATATTTTGAACTAGCTTGAGCAAGCCCCCCCCCCCCCCCCCAAAAAAAAAAATATACCAAAAAGAAATAATCAGTAAGAGATTAACAGTTTTATTTTTTGGTGCAAGCATTCTCACATCATAAAATGTAAGACTGGAGTAGCTTAAACACATATGATCTCAGAAAAAAACATATTTCTTTCTTTGAGATCAATTCTCACCAAATGGACTCAAGTACTTTTCATTTTGCAGTCTTCAGTTACAACAACCATATATGAGGTAATGCTTATCAATTAGTTACAGTGATTAGAAAACTTGAGTTCATTTAATTGCTTATATGATTTTACGTAAAGACAAAAACTGAAATATCAATGTGTAAAACAGAACTGCAATATTCTTCAAACCTCAAATAGAAATTACAAAAAAATTTGCTAAACCGGGCTTAATTTACCAGATCTTGTTTCTTACCAGTGTAAAATCTCTATTAAACAGCATGAAAAAATTAGGATTTACATATCAACATATTCTGCTGCCTGACAGAAAAATTATATCACAACAGAAGTCCATCTTCAAACTCTGAGCAATAATACAATGGACACAAAAAAAAAAAAAAATGTGTTTTTTAACTATTCTATAAAAGAAGGTCAAGATAAAGTGTAAACTCAAATCATACGGAGAAACATAGCTATCCTCACTTTTCAAATGAAGAATGTGACCATGCTATATGAGCTCTTATATTGTGATAAAGGATGAACATCAATGAGACAACATTAAGGTACAGTATCATTTTTAAATCTGTTGCATACAAAGGGTCTGCAAAACTGGAAAATGAATTTTCAAGCACAAAACTGATTATATCATACATAATCTGCTTTGTGATCTTTTATATTTTCATCTTCAGGTACTTCCTAATGAATAAACTTAATGTTGAAATGTTTGTACTAAGAAAAAATAAAAGAACAAAAGAGAACATTCAATACAAATTATGAGCTTGAAAAACAGAAAACAAAGGAGGAGTGGGAGTAGAAAAAAGTGGGTATTTCTTCAGAGATATAGAACTGATTTATTCCACTGAAAACATCAGTTAAAAAACCCAAACCTGATTTAGTCCTTATTAATTGTAACTGATTCTTATATAAAAGCCTATTGAAAAAAAAAAAATACATCTGAAGAATGGTGACAAATCAGTATGTCCTTTAAAGTCAGCTTAAGCAGGAGTTAAATCCCTATGATGGCATGGGCTTAACAAAAAACGTAAAATTTCACCAAAATTACAGTATTTTCAATTGTGAGAAAACTAATGAAATTCCCTAACGACAGTGATCTAATCTTTCTTGATAGTGTTGCAAAGCTTGTAGACTGGAATTAAAAGAGAGAAAATCTTAATCAAATCCATTTATATAATACTATAAGTTATAGCATAATCTAAAATATAACAAATTTTGTGTTATACCCAAGACTATGTTAGAATTTATTTTTAGTTGGTCATGGCATCAATAAAGCAGTAAAACTGGACAGAGAAAACTGAGTTGTCTAATTGGAATTCAGTAACACCTTATTGTTCCTGCTCATGGAATGCTCCATAGGATAAAAATGAAGCTAAGAACTGGATGAAAATACAGAGTGGTGCACTATTTATTTCTTACAGGTTGTAGTTGCCCCATGTTTTCTACTGAAAATTCTTTTTGTTTTTTTAATACAGTGGTTGTGGGTCACTATGATGAACAAATAAAACAATAACATCAAACATGTAAACAAATGAACTCCTATGATATAATAAGATACTTTTTACGAGACAGTATGAATTATATGATGCAACCATGAAAGACATAGAAGATTCTGGTGAAATACGATGTTTGAATAGCTGCCAGACTGCCAGGCTCTGTCTATTTACTGCCTTAATGATGCAATCATTTGGAATGCTGACGTTTCTCCTTCCACAGGCACTAATAAGCTTATTATTTCTAGCAAATCAAAACCATAAACCTCAAGGGCTGTATTCAATACCACTTGGATATCCTCATACATTTTGTCATCATAGTTCACTATCCTCGTAGATCAAAACCTGTTTTAGCTTGGGATATGTAAAAATATCCCTTTTGCAATGTCCTACGTTAATTTCAAACCATTCTGACTACTAGAACTGTTTGAAGCAGTGGTAGCTATATGCAAGCAGCAAACACAAAACACAGAGCACTATTTGCATATGGGCGAAGGCTATACATCGATAGCAAAGAAAAGAATTGGGCACAATATGCAAAAGGACAATTTCAGAGTATTTTCCTTCACATGTTATGTGCTACACAAACATATAACCACCTGATGATGTTTATCTTCATGTCGTGACAACTAACTTGTTCTACTTCAAAACCACTTAAATACTCCATACGCAAAACCACTTCAATACTCCATACGTGGACAGTGAGCAGCAGTGATGATTTGTAAGCTCGTTTACTAATACTTAAGATAATGAAGGATGTAGTTATAGAGCAGGTTTTGGCACTTAAGGTAGTGGTGCAGCACACATGTTCAAATGTCACAGGTGCCTTCATAATTTCACACTTGTGATGCAAATACATTAAAGAAGAAATGTTTTTTCATTATTTGACAACTCAAAATGTGTCCACATTTTAAATTGTTGTGCTTTACATAGATTAGCTCAAAACATGAGGATAATCTAAATTGTCTACTTCATGCTGTTTATTTAAAGAATACAAGAACTTGTTTCAGTACCTTTGGAAGTGTCAAAAATTTTGTCCTAGAAGATTAAGAGCAAGAGAATATGATAACCGTGAGAAAATACAAAAAAAGAAAATTAATAGTAAGTTGTAAATTTAAAATCTTAATGTGGAGACTATTGCCATGAAACCATAAAACTTTTCATATGTGCACTTGTACCATCAAAATGTACTATTTATATGTATATCATTGCACCCAGATGGCAGTAAACCAAAGTGACTAGATGACATGTGTTTGTATGACATACCATTACCACATTTCATTTTGTCTGTCGATAATTTTACATGACATTTATATTAGTATTAGAGACATGCCAAGTGACAGAATGTGACAAAGAGAACTAACGAGTACTCACCATTAACTTCAGGTTATTATGAGAATCACAATGAATGCATACTAGAGCAGTATGCATCATCCATGGATCTGAGCACACATACAGCATCATTGCAAAAAAACGTGCAGTTATGAAATATCAATGACATCATCAGAAGAGAACACTTTTGACAAATGGAACGGTTTTTTTTCTCTTTAAATATCACCAATGTCTATCATTTATATGGCAATGGTTTTCTCCATGAAATATGGCAATCATGTTTATACATATTTCATCAAGTTTCTCAAGACCTGCATACTATGCAAGGCCCTGCATCTTCATCTAAGTCTAAGGAATTCATTAGTCAGAGCCTGTGTCAATTGTGCACTGTTGTCTTGCCATGTTTCAAAACAGACATACCACAAACCAGATTTTATCTGAAGAAAGGAATTCTTTCTAATAATGCACGCAATATACTGCCAGGGCACTTCTGATGTTGGGCTATCAGTGACTGAATGCTAGTTTTCACCTGAAATTAAAAAAAAAAACCACTCTAAAAAATTATACTAACACGTCTTTCAAAAGTCATAGCAGTAAAAACTAGATTGCAACTACAAAACTCTTTATCCACTGTACGCATGGAGTTAGATCAAAATGACAACAAACAGAAAAGAAACAAAGAAAGAATTCAAAGCATTCAAAGCAAAAGAATGGTGTCATGACCAAAATGTGATCTCTGCTTCAAGCCATTAAATAAACTATGCAAAATTCGCATTCTTGCATCTAGAAGTTAAAGTGAATATAAGTGACAGAAGATAACTAATATACTTACAATATCAGCAAATTCTTCCGCATTTAAGTTTGGATTTGGATAAATTGGTTTACCGAAGACAGTTCTGAAATTTAAATGCAATGACAGAAAAAGATGAACACTGAAGAAAAAAAAAAGGTAATGATTTATCATTGCATAGTATATCCTGTTGTCTTTGATCAGTATAACATACAACAGTTTCCATAAAGAAGTACATTATGCATTAACAAAGTCCATCACATTTGATAATGCGAACTAAAAATCTCTCTGGGCAGGTTTTAATACAAAACATAATGACTGTACTATCATCTGGTTCTCAATTTTATCTATGAATGGACATTAATGAGATTATCTACTTATCCCAGCACATTATAATAGTTACATGGTTTTGCTGTTAATCATTTAATGTGCCAGGGTATACAATAATGTAATAATAAGTAAGACAAGATATGCAACTATTTACCTAAGTTTCACAGGGAAGAAACCATAAATAGGGACTATTGGTAGACGAGTCTTTTCATAAAATTTTCGCAGCCATGCTGAAATGAATTGAAAAGGAAAACTTTTAGAAATAAAAAGGCAATACTTAATATCAAATGAAATAACCCATGCAATGGAAACATCTCAGGAAATAAAAATTTTATATTTTCTTTTAAATTCCTTTCACTTCTTTTCTGGAAAATGCATAGAAGGAAATGATTTGAATACATCAATCCTGGTCTTCTAAAAGAACTCATTTGGTCGACAGCTTTTTCATTTTTTTTTTAATCTGCACAAAATTTTGCCACTGCAAAAAGCTGGCGGTCCACAGACCAATCTCGTTAACTGCACCATACCATATTCCTGATATACTGGGATGAATTTCAGATAAACCTGGAATGGGTCTACCATATACTTGCCAATATGACCTCTAATTTAAACATAGCACCCAATCATGTCATTTTTTTAGTGGAAGGGAGTTAAAAAAAATTCATTTCAGTAATGGCAGTTGCATAAGGTGATTTAATCAACATTTCTGTGGGAAAATTTTGTAATTTTTGTTTCCCCCCCCAGGAGTCCAGGCAAAGGAGCAATGGGAGATCGTTGTGCCAACCTTATTACTTTCCTTTGCCAGATAAAATAGGTGTTGAACAAGCAGGGTAAAGAGAAGGAAAATAACTATCTATGATCTGAGAAAAATGCGGCCGCACCACACTTCATGTGGCCGCATTTTTACCTATTTGCCGCACAATTGCCGCATTTTTCGCCGTTTGGCATTTTTTGCCCATTTTGGAGCATTTTTCGGCATTTTTATACATTTTAATGATGGAAGTGAATAGAAATTCTTTGTTGATTTTGAGTTTTTTTTTAATTTGGTGGACTATTCTTACCTGGCACGAAAACAGAATCACAATAACTCTAGTGGTTTCTTTACTGTTGCGACTACAGTCGATCTCTAAATAGCCTACAGCACTTAATAAAGTCAGAATGTAAACAATCGTCTAGAAGATGTCTAGATCTATAAAAAATCCACCAGAATGTCAGAGAAATGCCACTGTGTATCCCTTTAAAAAAAAAAAAAAATCTACATACAAGTACGGGTATTTTGCCGGGCGAGGTGACTGAAGGTGACAAATATGATGATTCTGGGTCACAATATGTGAGTGAGCCAGAACCGGACTCTGAGACATCGAGATCGGATAGTGACGATGATCAAGCTTGGCTTCGTGTCCTCAACAGATGTAGATCTAGATTTAGATCTACATAATTTAGATCTGAATTTAGGCCTACTGCTACGGAGAGGGATTATAATATAGAAGAAGGGGTAAGGGGAAAACACTGAAGAGAGGAGGGCTTCCAGCAAAGAAATTCAACTCTAGGCCTGCCTA